>JAJIBD010011918.1:0-41315 GCA_021461705.1 Cryptotis parvus
ATAAATGGAAATCAATTACCCGCTAAATCAGTGAACCTAAAACTATCTTTACACATTTAAAAAATAAAAGAGATCCAAAGAGCTTAGTTTATGCTGGTTTTACCTGTCAACATTTACTACATTAGGTATGAGAAGAAAAAAAAAATATTATCTAATCCAAAAACAGTTTGGTATTAATATTTTAAGAAAACTCAATTTTCTAAAACAAAAGCATTAGTGAAAAATGTTACATTTTTATTAATCTAATATAGAATTCAACAGATAATTAGAAAGATTAACTTCCCATATTATAACACATTATAACACATATATAGTATATACTATAAGATATATATTCTAATATAGCAGGACCCCAAATGATTATTTTGCTCAACACTATTTCATCAAAAGGTTGATGAAAACATTACTCGTGGCCACAGCCATATCCATTCAGGGCTTGCATACGTGCCCACGTATGCAGAGGCTTACTCCTGATGAGTGATTCCCCAGTACTCCAAACGCGAACACCAGATAGTTTGAGGATCACTGATTTAGCAGGTAATTGATTTCCATTTATTCAGAACATTTTTTCTGTTCTTTAAGCATGATAATCAAAAGTATGTGGGCTCTGGGGAAGTGGAAAGAACACGTATTTGACTACTTATCTTTTAAGGCTGAAAATTCTATTTCTCAGTGTCTATCATACTTTCTAGTGAGGGAAAATTTTCTGTAATTTATTTATCTATTCACCCATCTTTTTTATTTATTCATATTTGCCAGAAAAAATAACATAAGCACAGGCATATAAGATATACCTGGGTTCGATCTCTGGCATTCATATGTCCCCCAGAGCAATTCCCGAGTCGAGTCAGGAGTAACCCTTAAGCACCGCTGGCTGTGGCCCCCTAACAAAAAAAAAAAAAAAACCCTTAAAACAGCTTTTATAAACATATTCCATGAAGGTGGAATATGTTTATAAACTACTCATAAAAGAAATGGATACATTTAGGAAAAGCTACTAAAATAGAATCAAATGACAATTTTAAACTAAAATCCACAGTACTTAAGATTAAAAACTACTGGAGAGGCCAAATAAGCAGAGTCAGGAAGATAATTTCCTATGTCTGCTGTAACAAATTACAAAACTGAATAGATTAAATAACAGAAGGGGGTGGAGCACTGAATAGGGCACTCGCCTTGCACACACTCAGTTTCAATGCCTTAAGGTCCCCAAACATAATTGTGCAGAGCCAGGAGTACCCTTGAGCACCACTGGGTGTGGCCCCAAAACAAAAAATTAAAAGCAAACAAACAAATTTGGAGGTATCAGTAACAAGGTCATAAGTCAACACACTGAAAGGGTTATACTACCTCTGAGAATCTAGAGTTTGTGCTAATGTGAGGCAATTTCTGAGTGGGTAAAGGCTGCCCCTATGGTGATCCACCTACTTTGTGATATGATGAGGAGGGAGGGAGGGAGGGGAGGGAGGGAGGGAAGGGAAGGGAAGAGGAGGGAGAGGGAGGGGAGGGAGGGAGGGAGGGGGGGGAGGGAGGGAGGGAGGAGGAAGGAAGGAAGGAAGGAAGGAAGGAAGGAAGGAAGGAAGGAAGGAAGGAAGGAAGGAAGGAAGGAAGGAAGGAAGGAAGGAAGGAAGGAAGGAACCCATTAATCACATCTTTAAAATGCTGAGACAGACAAAAGACAACCCAAAATTCTATAGTGAAAATACCCTTCAGGAATGAAACTAAATACATTTCAGATAAAGAAAAACTGTCAATCAACTGGCACTAAAAACCAAAGTTCTTGAAAGTAAAAGAAAAAATTATGTCAGAGCAAAAATATGAATATGAAAGTAACTCAAAGAAAGTAATTTTCTCGATGAATCTAAGATGATCTTATCATCTCTTAATATCTAAAAACAGGCACAGGAAGCCAACCTGGATTCGATCACTGGTGTTCCATATGGCTCCCGAGACCACCGGGAGTAATTCTTGAGTGCAGTCAGGAGGAAGCCCTGAGCATCACCAGGTGTGAACCAAAAAAGCAAACAAACAAACAAACAAACAAACAAAAGGGCAAAGGGATATTATAAAACTACTAGGAAGGCAATTACATGTTACATATGTGTTGCATATATATGCATATAATTCAGTAATTACCTATGAAAGTGAGGTAGGCCTACGACTATAATGTCCTATTTGCAGTGGTAAGATATATACTCTAAATATACTGAAAAATTAAAAATATATATTATAATCTCTAAAATAATTGTTAAATCAGACATAGACAAAAACAAACAGACCCATTAAAATACTTTTTTAAATACCAAAAGAATGAAAAAAGATAGATGTGGCCCCCAATATCACTGAGTGGGCCCCAGCCTCACCAGAAGCAATCCCGATTTTTTTTTAAAAAACCTCAAATATATATTACACCAAATAAGAGATCTAAGCAAATCAAAACATCAGGCAGTTGTATAGGACTAACAATCACGATCCAATATAGCCAGGAACCAATTTAAAATATGAAATATAACTTGAAACATATATGAAGGCTCATCTAACACGAGTTTAATGAAAGCTGACGGCGCAGCACGTAGGCACCAGGGCTCCCAGCAGCCGCACAGGGCAGAGTCCCACCAACAGTGATCCCTGAAGGCAGTGCCAGGACTAAGTCCCAAGCACTGCCAGCCATGTCCTAAAACAAACCCCAAAAAAGGAAGAAAATAAGCAAGTGGACAGTTCTACAGTAATATTTACAAAGACTTTAAAAGAAAAAAATAGCACAATAAAGTTCTGAGATAAAGAGGAAAAGATCAGCTTATCAAAAGCACAATTCTAAGCACACATGCACCAAACAGAGCTCCAAAAAGATATGAAGCAGAGGCCCAGAGATGAACAGCAGCAGATTACTTTGCCCGCATGGAGTTGAAAGTTTGACAACCCACACCAACACATATGCCAAACTGAAGTCAGCAGATCACTATTTGGGACAACTGACATCATGACAAGTTGTACAGCCCCAGGCAAGCAAAATATGGCAGCACCACAACCAGGTGTGCGGCAAGGATTTCCCCACCACCAGTACAACCACCACAGAGGGAAAGGGAAAGAAATAGACCGGGAAAAGAAAACCAGGAAGCTAAAGCTGAAACAAACAAATTCACATATTCTTAGGAACTTAGGAACTGCAAACTCACACAGGACAAGCAAAAGAAAAGCAGCAAAGACACTGAAGATCTAAACTCAATCAACTAACAGATTCTGACTTTTTAAAAAATTGTTTGTTCTTTTCACTGAATCACCTCAAGACACACAGTTACAAAGTTGTTCCGGATTCAGTTTCAGTCAGGATGTTCCCACCCCATCCCTTCAGCAGTGCACATTTCTTGCCACCAGTGCCCCTAGTTTCCCGTACCTACCCCATCCCCAGAGCCTGTCTCTATAGCCAACACTTGCTGGTCTCCCTTCCCCTTGTCCCCCTTCTCATTTTCCTCTTAGGCACTGCTGTTTGCAATACGGTTACTAAGAGGGTTTCTGCATATCACTTTTCCTCCTTCCAGCACTCACAATGATCGATCATCTAATTGACTTTTGTATAGCACACAGGGCAGAGCTGCTAACGGCTCTCCCTGTGTTCAGTTGATCATGAGGCAGTCAGGAGGGAAGGCGAAGTTCTAGCCCTGGCCCACCATCCCACTAGAGCCTCGCAAGAAGCCAGAGGAACCCCCACACCACAGCCATTTTCAACACCCGGACTCCACAGCTCCACAGAGCTCCACCCAAGAGATAAGAAAATCTCTCCCCAATGTGGTTCATCAGAAAATGCACGAACTGAGAGCCTACTACTGAGAGTGTACCACCTGCACAGCAGAGCCTGACCCTGTAGCAGGCCCAAAATTATTTCATATTGCTTGTTACCACTAAATGGCCAGTGAAATTATCAGACAGTATTCCATTAAAAGAAAATTTGTAAAGGTTTGATGCATATTGTCCAAAAGGAATAGGAAAATAAAACAGATTAGGGGCTGAGTGAATGTAGGATGCTTAACTTTCATATGACCCACCAGATTTGATCCCTGAGTGCAGATCCAGGAGTAAGCCATGAACACCACTGGGTGAGTACCAGAAACCCAAACCAAAGCAAACTGGCTTCAACCACATATCACAGGTTGGGATCAAGGTCTATTGAACCAGAAACTCAAGATACAGGGGTTCAAGAAGGATATCCCAAAAGGCAATTCAGAGATTAAGGCCGCCAGTGCTACTTCAAAAGAGAAGGACTGTAATAAACTGAGGACTCACAGTGCCAAGTGTGGACCAGACTTACAGAGACGCCGAGTCCAGCACAGGAAATGGTGCCTCTTAGGAAATGGTGCACCATCAGTTATAGCAGAAACACACATGAGAAAAGGACAAAACGCGTTGGAGAAATTGAAAATGGCTACAGTGTCTGCCTTGCACACAACAGATCCAGGCTAATCCCAGCACTGCATATGGGCCCCAAAGTACCGCCAGGAGTGATCCCTAGCACAAAGCTAGCAGTAAACCCTGACCACAACCGAGCTGTGGCCCCCAAACCAATCAAACTAACCACAAAATGCTATTTCTGGGGGAGGGAATCGGGAACATTTGTGGTGGGAAATGGGGACTGGTGGAGGGATGGGTGCTGGAACACTGTATGACCGAAACCCAAGTATGAACATCTTTGTAACTGTATATCCCACGGTGGTATAATAAAATATTTTTTAAAAAATGCTATTCCTACTCAGCTATAAATTTTTGAAGACGATAAGGAAAAGGTAACAAAGAGCAACAAGAATGCATGCATCATTCCTGGAAATACAAACTAATTTAGCCACTAAGGCAGCTTTATTAGTAATTACCTACCATAAAATCCAGAAATCTCTAAGCTAGATTCAAAAGACTTTATGACATTCCGGGAAAGGCAAAACTGAAAGAACAGAAAACAAATCAGAGGTTTCATAGGTTAACCATATAGAGACCAATCATATAATGTGACTACAGAGCATGAGGCAAACACCTAAAAACATGCATGTTTTCCCCAGCCCATCTCACAAATGCATTAGTATCTGAAATGTCGGTTTATCAACCGGTGTATGATATGTGAACTATCTGTAAGGGCACTGTTTGCTAGAGAGACAGCTCACGATAAAAAAGACCCTTTTGGCAAGTCAGTTGTTATAATTTGTGGAAAAAAAGTAAGGGCCTAGCTAGTAATTGAAAAAAAAAATTAAAGGGAAATCTCTCATGCTATTATAAAAGCAATTTTTTATATTCTGCTGTACTTTACACATAGCTTGACAATTTCCTGTTTCTGATAAAAATCAGCAGTAACAATACCCAAGTGACTAACTCCGGAAGTTTGGTTGGGTTACAGATCTCTCAGTAAACAATGAACGGAAAAAAAAATCCCCAAATAACTGAGTTCAATATCCTACAAGCAATGCAAAAACACAAGGAAATTCACATAATTTCAATTCAATGTTTTAATTCTACTATCTTGTCAAGAAGGTTTAATTGTTAAACACTCTTATTAATGGAACACACTGATAAGAATTCCACTACCTGCGCCGGATAGTTTAGGAGTATAGGAGTGAGGCGCTTGCCTTGTGTGTGGCCACAATGATTCAAACCCCAGTGCGGTAGTTCCCCTCCCCAGCACCACATGGTCTTCCCTCGACCCCGCAGAGCCACGTGTGCTCCCTCAGCACCATCAGGTATGGGTGCCCCTTCCCCAAAAAAAGAAAAAAGTCAGGGAAACTGATCGGAGAGCAAGCAGAAGGCCTACCAGGGTTTGATCGTGGGTGCCATCTGGCTTCCTGAGTACCACTAAGTGTATCTCTGGTGGCCCCCAGCACATCTAAGAACACAACCCCCACCCACCCCAACAACCTCACCATTGAGAAAATACTAAATTATAGGCTAGTTTAAAAGAAACATTACTTCAAAATGGGGCAAGACAGAAACTACAGCGGGAAGGCATTATATACACGTGTATAAGGTCTTGCCTTATACACGGCAGACCCAGTTTCAATCCCTGGCATCCCATATGGCCCCTGAGCGCCACCAGGAATAATTCCTGAGTGCAGAGTCAGGATTAACCTCTAGCATTGCCGAATGTGACCCGAAAGAAAAAAAATATTTCAAATCAAGATTTTAAGTACTAGTCAAATAAAATACCATCTTATCACTTATATCACCTGTCTTCCCGTTGTTCATCAATTTGCTTGAGCAGGCACCAGTAACATCTTCATACTTTCTGTCACATGCTAGTGTAGCCCAAGGGCATCTGCTCGCTCCAGGAACATGAAGAGCCTCAAACCATTCGTTTAGGTCATGTCATGAGGACTGTAATTGTTACTGGTATTTGGTATATCCAATATGACACGGGTAGCTTGTCAGGCTCTGCCGTGCGGGTGGGATATTCTCGTAGTCACTTCTAATCTTGAGCATTTATTGATGAACCACGCAGCCGCAAAAGCAGCCACACGAGCCAGGCTTGTGATCAACTCTTCTGCTGGGTGAAGCTCTGACGAGTGGGGAGTCCGATGTGGAAAAAGATGGCCCTCATGGTGTGGGAGTTCCTAAGGCTTCCTGCAAGGCTCTGCTGGGGTGGCAGGTCAGGGCTAGAACTCGCTTTCCCTCCCGGGCACCTCGTGATCAGCCGGCACAGGGAGAGCCGTCTTATACTGCTCACTTTATGAAATTCACTTTGAGAATAAATAAATTTTAAAAGGTACAGATAATAAGGCAAATATCCTGTTCATAGCAAAATCATTGACTTTTTTGGTTAACAAATATTTATCTAGAATAGCGACGGAGGTCGGAGCTCCGATTCCTTCTCTCACTTGAATGAGGCGTGATATTCCAAGCATAGCTCTTCGATTCCTCTCTGGGACACCTGAATAGCATTCTCATCCTGCTTTTGTAGATCCCAGGTCTCTGAGGCATATATTAATGCAGGGAGAATGGTGGAGTCGAAGAGATATGCCCAGAGCCGGGAGGTTCTTTTTCCTTTTAGCTATTTCTTTGATGCCTTTGAAGGAATTCCATGCTGCTCTCTTCCTCCTGCGCAGCTCAGGTTTTAGGTCGTTCATCATGTTGATTTCTCGACCTAGGTACACATAACTGCTGCATTCAGAAATGTCTGTTCCATTGAGAGTGAATGGGGCCTCCAGAACTAGTTCATTTTTCACGAACATTGTTTTGTTTTGAGTCAGCTGTAGACCTATCTTTCCACATTCTCGGTCGAAGTCAGCCAGCATTTGTGCTGCTTGGCTAATGTTTGGTGTTATTAGAACAATATCATCAACGAAGCGGAGGTGGTGTAGTTGCCGACCATCTATCTTCACTCCCATTCCTTCCCATTCTAATTGTTGCATGATGTTCTTGAGGGTGGCACTGAAGAGTTTTTGGTGAAATGGTATCACCCTGCCAAACCCCTCTTTTGACATCAATGATCACTTCCTTGTAGAATGGTGAGATCCTGGTGGTGAATCCGTAATACAGCTCACGAAGGATCTTGATGTATTGGGTTTGAACACCCTGTTTGACTAGGGCTTCGATGACTGCTTCAGTCTCCACAGAATCAAAGGCTTTCTTTAAATCAATGAACGTGAGACAGAGCAGCATCTTGTACTCCCTACAAACCTCAAATGGGCGCTGTCTCGTTTGCCAAGGCATCAAAAAATCAGATGGGCTGGACATGTAATGCATTTTGGAGACGACCACTGGACTAGAGCCCTTACCGACTGGATCCCACAGGATGTCAAAAGATCACGTGGCCGCTCACCTACAAGATGGTCAGACGTCTTTGTCAAGACCCTGAAGGAATGGTTTGAGGCTCTTCATATTCCTGAATCAACCAGATGCCATTGGGATACACTGGCACGTGATAGGGTCCAATGGAAATGCTACTGGCGCCCCTCAAGCAAATCAATGAATAACGGGATTCAAGTGATCAAGTGATCAAATATCAAGTAGTTATTTTAAAGATGAAGATAAGACCTGAGAGTAAAGGAATATGAAAACAAAATGCCTTTCAAAAAAATCACAGCTATTGGGCTGGAGCGATAGCCCAGCAGGTAGGGCGTTGCCTTGCATGTGGCGGCTAATGCCGACTCAGGTTCGATCCCTGGCATCCCATATGGTCCCCCGAGCACCACCAAGAGTAATTCCTGAGTGCAGAGCCAGGAGAAACCCCTGAGCATTGCCAGGTGTGACCCAAAAAAGAAAAAAAAATCACAGCTATTGAGGCCAGAGAAATAGTACAGAAGGTACTTGCCTAATGCAGTGACACCCCACCACCCCCAGATCTGATCTCTAGCAGAGGTGGCCCCAAAACACAAAGCCAGTCTTAGCACCTGAGCTAGGATTGGCCCAAAGGAAACCACAAGTACAATTCTATTTACTGACAATCTAATTAATGACATACATAGATTTAAATTATATTAATTTATAACAGAAATTTCCTATATTAATTTATCAAGCATCACAAAATTATACTTACTGGGGGCAGGAGCAATAGTACAATGGGTAGGACATTTGCCTTGTACATGACTGACCTGGGTTAGATCCCTGGCTGTTGGGCGCCATTTTGTGCTAGAAGTCATCTTGCCTAGCACGGGCACCTCTTTGGCCGTTACTGACTCAGCCCACTGCCACGCTGCCTTCCCTCCCTGGGTTTCACGCATGTGCAGGGTCCCTATCGTGGTGTGATTTTGGGCTTTGTTCAATTAGGGCATGTTTCATCAGCTCCTACGAGCTTGTAAGAGCTAATACAACCTGCACCGGCCAATGGTAAGTGGACACTTCGACCTGCACCATTTGCGCCAGCCAATGGGAAACAGACACGCCGACCAGCACTGTATAAAGGCAGCTTGCAGAGGGTCGGGGTCCTTTCGCCATTTCTAAGTTTCAAACTTCAGGAGCTTCAGTAAAGCGTGTTCTAAGAAGAATCCTGTTGTGGTCGTTCTTCACCGTGGGCGGTCGAGGGCATCCCACACCTGGCATCCCATATGGTCCCCTGAGCAGTGCCAGGAGTAACCTCTGAACTTGCCAGGTGTGACCCAAAAAGCCAAGATAGATAAATAAATAAACTGAATAAAACAAAACAAAATTTACTTACTATTCTTTTTGAAGTACAGTAAAATAATGCAAGACCACATTAAGGACACGGGCAATCAGGATTTCCAAAAGTGCTAATAATCCCCAGTACTACAGCAACAAGAACAACACATCCATTTCTGTAATCTAAATAGCATTACATTTTACATGATATAAAGAAGCTATTATGTGTTACTGCTAAATTAAAGGCAATAGTTTGTTAATAATCCCACTAATATTGCTAACCTAAGAGCAGCTACAGTGTAAATATAAAAAATAACATACTCCAGGATGCAGAGGAATGGCTGAGCACATGCTTTGCATGTATGAGGCCAGGGTTTAATCCAGCATAGAGGGACCAGAGCAACAGTACAGCAGAGAGGGCATTTGCCATGCATGCAGGTGACCCTGGTTTGATCCCCAGCATCCCAGATGGTAACTTCTGAGCATCCCCAGGTGTAACCTGAAAGGCTCGCCCCACAAAAAAATTCTCAGCATATCTTTTCACACCCTCCTCCCCAAACAGTATAATAAGACAGATTTAATGTCATAGTTTTGCTTTTCTTGGGGGGTGGGGGCCTTTTAGTCACACCCAGTGATGCTCAGCACTCAGGAATTACTCCTGCTCAGCACTCAGGAACTACTCCTGACAGTACACCTGTCAGGATCATATGTGATGCCAGGCATTGATCCCAGGTCGGCTGTGTGCAAGGCAAACTCCCTACCCACTGTACTATGGCCCCGGAACCTTAATGACATAGTTAATCAACATAAGCACGTTACTGTTACACATAGCAATTATATAAATAAATGGGTTGATAATTATATTAATATTTTTCTAATAGTTTTTTGAACTGAATTCCACTCCTCTCCCTCCACAATTTCACACACCTAAAGCCTAACCTCATAATGTGACTAACTGGAAAAGGGCCTGTAAAGAGGCATTTAGGGTAAATGAGGTCATCTGGGTGGGTGTCAATCCAGTAGGGCTGGTGTCATTTATTAGGTCACAAGGTGGGAAGATCACATGAAGTCCATGGGAAAAGCAACCAACAAGGTACAAAGAAACCCACCAAGCCAGCCTGATTAGACTCTAGCAACCACAATTTTGGACAACAAATCTGTTGTTTAAATCTACTGGGGGTGGGGGCTGGAGTGATAGCCCAGCGGGTAGGGCGTTTGCCTTGCAAGCGGCCAGCCAGTGCCGGCCTGGGTTCAATCCCGGCATCCCATGTGGTCCCCTGAGCAACGCCAGGAGTAATTCCTGAGTGCCGCCAGGAGTAACCCCTGAGCATGCCGGGTGTGACCCAAAAACCAAAAAAACAAAACAAAAAAAAAACCGGGGTGGGGGCAGAGCAATAGCACAGCGGGAAGGGCATTTGCCTTGCACGCGGCTGACCCTGGGGCCAACCAGGTTCAATCCCGGTATCCCATATGGTCCTCCGAGCACCACCAGGAGTAATTCCTGAGCAAAGAGCCAGGAGTAATCCTTGAGTGTCGCCAGGTGAGACCCAAAAAAGCAATAGATAGATGATAGAGAAATGACAGATAGATACATAAATAAATAAATAAATAAATGAGGAAATAAGTAAACAAATAAATAAGTAAATAAATAAATGCATAAATGCATAAATAAATACATCTGCCAGTCTGGGGCCAGAGCAATAGCACAGTGGGTAGGGCATTTGCATGTGGCCAACCGGGTTCAATCCTCGTGTTCATCCTCGGCATGTTCCTCCAAGCACCACCAGGAGTAATTCCTGAGCACAGAGCCAGGAGTAACCCCTGAGCATTGCCGGATGTGACCCCAAAAGCTAAATAAATAAATAGATAAATAAATGTATCTACTATTAATACTTTTTTAGGACAATTTGTAATACTTTTTAGGGCAATTTGAGAAAAATACAATACCATTAATCATATGAACCTTTCAAAACCTTTTCTTCGTTTTGGGAATCACACTAACTCCAGGCAGTCCTGGCACTGTTTGGTGCCAATTTGGTGCTGGGGATCGGTAAGGTCTGTATTTAAAGAATCAAGAGTGAATATAAATATGTTCAGTTTGATTCTTTTCCTCTCTCCCTTCATACTGCAGTTGGTTGAGGGGCCATACCTGATCATACTTGGGATCATTCCAGGCTCAGTGCCAAGGATCACCCCCCAGTAGTACCTGAAGATCATGTGGTGCCAAGGGCTGAACCCAGGGCATCTGTATACACAGCTGTGCTCTAGTTCATTTAGCTCTGCCCAGGCCCCCAATTCTAGTGTGTTGTTCTTCAGATGGAATTCATGCAATTCATACAATGCTAATCAAACTACAAAATTCTTTATTACTTTTTTTATAGAGAAACTTATTTCTATTTGTTTTTTAAATTTTATAGCGCCATGAGATAGACATTTATTCTTGTGACCAGTTTAAGTATGAGCTTGAAAGTTTGAATTATTTATCCAGAAAAACCCCATGAATGTAGCCAACAGTAGAGCATTTTGCCTTTCACATGTGAAGTGTTGGATTTAATTCCTGGCTCTACCAAAAAAAGCAAACTAAAAAAAAAAACAATACAGAAGGGGGTTGGAGAGACGGGTGTTAAAACAACACAAAAAGGGGGTTGGAGAGACAGTACAGCAGATGGGTGTTAAAACAATACCGAAGGGGGTTGGAGAGACAGTAGAGCAGATGGGTGTTTGCCTGTGTGCAGCTAACCCAGGTTCGGTCTCCATATGGCACCCCAAGCACTGCCACGAGTGATTCCGAGTGCAGAGCTAGGAGTAACCCTGAACATGGCTGATGTAGCCCCAAAACAACAACAAAAAAAACTCCAAAAACAAAAAAGAAGCACCCAAGGTGAAATAAAGCTGAATTAGTTGAATTCATGCTCAAAAAATTTAGGGAGTTAGAAACTAGAGGGCTATAAAGTGAGAAATTTGAATTATTTCTCATTTTTCTGTTATTTATATTTGTAAAATGCTTCTACATTGGGCGATGTGGGCTGTAAAATAGTGGGAGTGAAAACACTCCCTAACTTTTTAAGAGCTAGGTTCTCTAACTCTTCAGGAAAACTTGAGAGAACCCTTAAGCAATATGGAGACAAAAACAGTGTTAGAAGAAAACTCTGCTCTGAGATCAGATTCAAGGTAAATATGAATCTAAACCTGAGGACAGACTGAGTCCTCACAAGATGAATCAATATTCCACAAGTTCCTGACACCACACAGAAAGGTCAAGGCTGAGAGGGGGATTCTCTTCTACCACTGGCCCACCTGCACTGCTGACCATGCCAATCGCAGCATTTTACTACTGAACTGTCACAGATTTTGAGTTTTTCTTTTGTTAAAAAAAAAAAAAGTGGGAGTACAACATTAGAGAAAACAAAAAAAACTGCACCAAGTATCTAGTTTTAATTTTTTTTTAATTTTTCTTTCTGGTGTCACTTTTTTAAAAAGCTAATCCATTAGTTTCTTTTTTGGGTCACGCCCGGTGATGCTCAGGGATTGATTGCTCCTGGCTCTGCTCAAGAATTACTCCTGGCAGTCTGGCTCATCGAAATCCTGCTGCAGTCTTTTTTAATCCGGCCCAGGTATGCTGATCCAGAGACAGACATGGGGCAGAGCTTCTACTTGCTCTCCCTGTGCCCAGCCGCTCAAGAGGAGCCCGGGAGAGATGGCGGGTTCTAGTCCTGGCCCACCAGTCCAGCAGAGCCTTGTAACAAGCCAGACGACCCCCACTCCATGAGGGCCTCCATTTTCCACATCCGGACTTCTCTCGTCAGAACTCCACCCAGCAGACCAGCCTATCACAGTCCGGCTCGCGCGAATTAGATATGCTGGAATTAGAGATGACTGCAAGAGTATGCTACCTGCACGGCAGAGCCTGGCAAGCTACCCGTGTTGTATTTGATATGCCAAATACCAGTAACAATTATAGACCTCATTCGGAATGGATTGTGGCTCTTTATGTTCCTGGAGCAAGCAGATGCCCTTGGGCTCTACTAGCATGAGACAGGACATATGGAGATGTTACTGGGGCCCGCTCGAGCAAATCGATGAACAACGGGAAGACAGTGATACAGTGATAATCCATTAGTTATAACTGATTTACGCATTTATCAAAATATAATTGATATCATTTATTAAAGAGTGACAAAACACGAACTTAATTTGATCTGTCAAAAAATTCTTCGCCACTATCATTAATCTTGTTACCTGATGCACCATCTCCAGTGCCACTCATGAAAGATGTTTTCCTATCGGTTTGCCACAGTGATATCAGTTCTTCAAATCCTTGTGTCCTTTTGAAAATTTTTTTTTTTTTTGGGTCACACCCGGCAATGCTCAGGGGCTACTCCTGGCTCTGCACTCAGGAATTACTCCTGGTGGTGCTCGGGGACCATATGGGATGCGGGAATCGAACCTAGGCCGGCACAAGCCGCCACGTGCAAGGCAAACGCCCTACCTGCTGGGCTATCGCTCCGGCCCCCCTTTTGAAATTTTTTGACAGCTGTTTCATGTGTGGTGTAAGGTCCAGTTTCTTGAGAACCCACGTGAGAACAGTTCCTGGAACCAAGTGGGCATCGCCTGATCACTGTTATTCATCACCCATTCATCAGTCTGTTTACACATACAGACAATGCAGAGCTGAGAATTCTAGGTCTGCATCTCGCAGTGCACAAGACAAATGTGCACCCAGGTGCCGGTAGCAAACACATCACTGCCCGTTACGTCTTCAATAGCATGATGAACAGAATTACACCATGTGACAATTACATGATGCAAGGTCAGAAACCATTTTTTTTGGACTGAGAAAAAGGATACAACAACTATGCAGTGGGGGCCAGAGCGATAGCACAGTGGATAGGGTGTTTGCCTTGCACGTGGCCAACTCGGGTCCGATCCCGGCATTCCATTGGGTCCCTCAGCACTGCCAGGAGTAATTCTTGAGCAGAGCCAGGAGCAATCAATCCCTGAGCATCACCGGGCGTGACCCAAAAAAGAAAAAAAAAATATGCAGTGCCAATGATTATGCAGTGAAAAAGACGAGAGCTTAAATTTACTACTTCCCAAGTGACTCTTATAAAGGTTTTCCTAAGACTGCTACAGTTTTGTACCTGGGCAACTTGCTTGCCTGACCATCACCTCAGCTGTGCTGCACTGCCCACGTATGACAGTGAATTTCCTTTCTCACCACATACTTGGTTCTAGCCACCACTCTACTCTTAAGATAGCCAAGAAAGGCACCATCCATCTCCCTGACTATGCAAAATAAGACAACTGAAGTAAAGTGTACTACCAAGTGTCTTACCTCTATATACAGTGACCACACCTGTCACTGTTTGGCACCAGGGCCAACACTCTCGGCAGGGTCCATGTGACCAGAGGGGGTTCAGGCCACCACGGCCATACAGCAGTTAGCAGTCAAATATGAAATGCTGAAAACAGAGCTGTTTGTGTTCTACCATTTGAACAATCTTTCTGGCTCCACAACCTACCTCTTTTAAGAGCACCATACCATGATCTGTTTCCTCTTAAATTTTCTGAACTAACCAGGTTTGTGTTATAATTTCTTCACTGAAGCTCTTTAAGATACTCAACTTCTGAGTAGACACACCCAAAAGTATTTAATTTTTCAGAAAAAAAGTAAAACTCAAAAGACCAGCCCAGAAATCTACAACCTTTTAGCTAACAGAAAGTGCCCAGCTGCTCCCTGAATCATTAGCGCACCACTGAGGGGTAAGAGCACTTTGGGGAAGGGAGACAGGCTGAAGCAGGTGTGGTCTTCCCTCCTGGACAACAAACAAGGACCAGCAGCAGAATCTGCCTGGTGTGGGGCGGAGCTACAGCACAGGGAGGGTGTTTGCCTTGCACGCGGCCTGGGTTCAATCCCCAGCATCCCATATGGTCCCCTGAGCACCGCCAGGAGTAATTCCTGAGTGCAGAGCCAGGAGTAACACCTGAGCATTGCTAGGTGTGGCCCAACAAGCAAAAGAGAGAGAGAGAGAGAGAGAGAGAGAGAGAAAAGAAAAGAGAAAGAAAAAAAAAGAATCTGCCTTGTGTAAATATTTTACAACTCAAGAGTTTCCTAAGGCATAAACTCTCTAGGAGACAATTTAGACTGTTACCTGTGGTGCGTTTAGTTCATTTAAAGCTCTCAGATCAGGGGGGGGGCCAGAGCGATAGCCCAGTGGGTAGGGCGTTTGCCTTGCACGTGGCCAGCCCATGCTAGCCCAGGTTCGATCCCGGCATCCCATATGGTCCCCTGAGCACTGCCAGGAGTAATTCCTGAGTGCAGAGCCAGGAGATACCCCTGAGCATTGCCGGGTGTGACCCAAAAAAGCAAAAATAAATAAATAAATAAATAAATAAATAAATAAATAAATAAATAAAAAATAAATAAATAAATAAATAAATAAATAAAGTCTCAGATCAGTAAGAACTACCCTTCCTCCATCCACCCCTCAACCCCTTTCCCCTTTCTCCCAGACAGCTATGCTTGAGGTCCAGGATGAGGTCCAGAACAGTACTGGGGAGTCAGTCAATAAGTACCATGTCACCCACAAACACTAGAAATCTGTTGAGAGCTGACAAATGTTTCTAATTACAGTGGGAAGAAGTCAAAGTGCTCTCTCTCTTTCTCTCTCTCTCCCCCAATTATGTAAAAGCTGCTCTCCATCCAAGTGAACTTAATACAAAGGGCTGACACCATTTGTTTATTTCTCTTTTCATTTTCTTTCCCCCCCATTTTAGAAGTCGTACATTACGGAACTAGGACACTGAAAAAAAGCAACTATAGAAATTTCTAAAAGATACATATACAGAGTCAATACAAATTAACTGAAAAGTTGGCTCCATAATTCATGCAATTAGGGCAGGGCAAATCAAAAAGCAAAATGAGGTATGACTAGGTAAGCCAAGTCTCCCGAGTGTGAGGTGTCCCGGATTCAATCCCTGGCTCAGAAGGGAGGAAGGGAAGCAGGTAAGTTGGCTACGAGAGGGGCAATGACAGTAAAGAAAGAAAACAGCGCATGCTGACAAGGATGGAGTGAAACACCTCGCAATTCTACTTCCAAGAACTCTACCTTTAGAAATATCATCACTACTAACTATTTAAATAATCCAGATGATATTCATATTTGGTCGAGGATGTTGGTGTTGCACTTGTTTATCAAGCACAAAAAGATCTAAGACTAAAGCTGATTCCATAAGGATACGAAAGATGAACCTTTGGGCAATCAGGTAAACAGGATTCTGTATTTCTACTTTGTTATAAAATGACTGAGTTACCAAATTAATTAACTTAATTGATTCATCAAATTTGATGACCACCAGTACATCGAAAGACAAAAAATAAGAGGGAAAAAAAATAAACAGCCCTGTGACAAAGCAAACCAAAGGAATGTATTTGAATCATGATCAAATTAAGCAAGAATCTTTGCTCACAAAAGCTTCTGACAGATCAAAAGGCCAGGGAGATAGCGCAAACGAACGGAAAGCAAGATTCCCATGCATGGCCATGTTGTGATGACCCCAGCACACGTGATGCCCTGAGCACTCCTCTCAAGAACCAAGAGACCCTCGAGTGCGAGTCAGAAGCCGAGTCCACTCAGCAAAGCCCCTGCAAAAAGTAAATAAAACGTTAACGAATAAATGTAAACCACAAATCCAGAGACCAAAGACATGCCACAGGCAGTTCAACCCCACCACACCAAGTAGCTCCGAACACTGCTACAGGTGATCCCAAAACAAAACAAAAACACCCAGAAAAAGAAACTATTACTGGTTAAAAACATAAATGTAATCTAGTAAATTCTAACACAAAAAGGTGATGTAGAACTTTTAGTATCATACCATACAAATATTGCATAGCAACATTAACAGGTATGGAGTAATGACACAGAGTAATAAAAGAATAAGAAAATACTGAAATATTATGCCTACTTCACTGTAAAATAAAACAAAGTAGAATTATAAGAAGAAAATGCACCTGAATTGACTCAAAGTCAACAATAGCATTACTCTGTAATTTACTAAAACTATAAACTAAAAAAAAAAGTTAAAACAAAGATATAGAACACTTAACAGCTTTATTAGTTTGTCACAGTAATAAAATTACCCTGGGGCCGGGCGATAGCCCAGCGGGTAAGGCGTTTGCCTTGCACGCGGCCGGCTCATGCCGCCCGGGTTCGATCCCCGCATCCCATATGGTCCCCGAGCACCGCCAGGAGTAATTCCTGAGTGCAGAGCCAGGAGTAACCCCTGAGCATTGCCGGGTGTGACCCAACCAAAAGCAAAAAAAATAAAATAAAATAAAATAAAATAAAAATAAAATTACCTTAATAACTGTAAAATAATAAACAATATATTTAATCTGTTACACACAACCCTCCATCAAACAAAAAATATATTTAAATACACATAACATCACTTGATTACTTGACATCCCGTTATTCATCAATTTGCCCGAGCGGGCGCCAGTAACATTTCCATTTGACCCTATCACGTGCCAGTGTAGCACAATGGCATCTGGTTGCTTCAGGAAGAACCTCAAACCATTCGTTCACATAACATGTGAACGAACATGTATTTTGTTCGTTCACATGTTATGTGAAATAACATGTGAATGAAAATACATACACATAACATGTATTTTGAAAATCTGATCAACATATATTCACAAAGAAAAATACAAAAAAAATTTTCCGGTAACTTAGATCAAAGAACAAATTCTCTGATTACAATGTAACAACTATTTTTTTAATGCTTGAAAACTCAAAATGGATTCCTAAGCAAAAAAATTAAAAAGAAATTCATGACAGAAATGATAAACTAGCGCGCCGGCCTGTGCCGGCCGGGTTCGATCCCCAGCATCCCATATGGTCCCCGAGCACGGCCAGGAGTAATTCCTGAGTGCAGAGCCAGGAGTAACTCCTGAGCGTCGCCAGGTGTGACCCCAAAAAAAAAAAGCAAAAAAAAAAAAAGATAAACTAGGAGCCAGAGAGACAATACAGTAGGAATAGCACTTGCTTGCATACAGCAAACCCAGGTTCAATCCCCAGCATCCATTTGGTCCACCAAGCACCACCAGGAGTATTTCCTGAGTGCAGAGCTAGGAATAACCCCTGAGCATCACCAAGTATGACCCCAAAAAGACAAAAAAAAAAAAGCAAGAAAGCAAAGGAGGGAGGGAGGGAGGGAGGGAGGGAGGGGAGGGAGGGAGGGAGGGGAGGGAGGGAGGGAGGGAGGGGGAGGGAGGGAGGGAGGAGGAGGGAGGGAGGGAGGGAAGGAAGGAAGGAAGGAAGGAAGGAAGGAAGGAAGGAAGGAAGGAAGGAAGGAAGGAAGGAAGGAAGGAAGGAAGGAAGGAAGGAAGGAAGGAAGGAAGGAAGGAAGGAAGGAGAAAGTAGTCTGAGTGTCCCACGCAGTTCCGGGGCCAGCAAGGTGGTAGAGGAGGTAAGGCACTCAGGCTACAAGAGGAAACGGGCAGACTAGCAGAACGGAAATAATTATAACTTCAGCCAAGAAGCCACACTTTTGATCTTCCAGGGTGTGATTTGCACCTCTGGTGCCAGTCCTGGATATCTAGAACGCAGGAGTCCCAAAACCTAAGAGAATTTAGAATCATTTTATCTGTGGTATCTTATTTCCCAACCCCCAAGATTTAAAATTTCTCCTGGAGGTCCTGAAATAATGCTTTCCACCAAAGGACTAAAGAGTTCCACTGAGGGGGAAAAATATCTGCGAAAAACATCTAGTCACCGAGGGCTCCAGACTGGCAGACTAGCAGGCAAAGGAGCTGACTACAATAGCAGCGATAACTGAGGAGTTCTGTAATGGGAGGAGAGGCCTGTCTGGAATTCAAAGTGCTTCCTCACTTGATACCACAGTAAAGTGCAGCAAGCGTGACCAAGAAAGGGTAAGGAGCTTAGACCTCTAGCCCTCCAGGATTAAGGTCTAAAGTCACAAGCAACCTAGAGCAACTGAAGGGTGGTAAAAGCAAACAATGAATATTAATTCCTCCCTCAACACCAGCTTCCCCTCTACTCTTCCATCTCTGAAGAGACTGCAGTGACTGAGCGATGCATATTAGAATCACGGTAGCACCCAGGCAGATCTGGACAAGCCAAGAGGCAGTTCTGAGGTAACAGTTTCACCACAGCAGGAAACTAGTAAGAGCTAGAATCAAAGGAAAAGTTGACAGTAAGAGGTAGATTCTACCAGAAATCGCGCTGTTGGTCTCTCCTTTCATTCTCTCTGCATAACATTTCCTATTGCTGTGTAATTAGTGCCACAAATTTAAAGGCTTTCAAAACAAAATTTGTTAAAGTTCTGGAGTTCTAAAATTTAAGACAGATTTTTACAGACCACAGAGAAAATACAGTAGGTAAGACCCTTGCTACGCATTGGCCAATCAGATTCAATCATGGGACGGGTACCATACAGGGTCTCCTGACACCATCAGGAACCACTCCCTGAACAGAGCAGGAAGCAAGTCCTGAGCACCACCAAGTATGGCCCTAAAACAACAACAACAACAACAACAACAGATTTAAAATAAACGTCTTTTCTATGCTCTGCAATCAGTAAGTGTTTGGTTAGTACCTACTTTGGTTGTACCTACTTTATAGTCTGCCCAGAGTTGTAAAATATTTCTCCAGTGAAAAGGGACACATCATCAGCTGAAAAAAGATGAGAAGCCCTGCCACTGAGACTCCACAAATTCATTCCTTATACACTCCTGCTTTTTTTTCAGCCATGGAGTCTCTTTGAGAAGAAGAGAGATCTCTGGGAACCCACCAAGAAGGCTGTTACTTGCACAGTGGGGGTAGGAAGGGAAAAGGAAGAATTAAAATCTTACCCTTGGAGCTGGAGCAATAGTACAGGGAGCAGGGCATTTGCCTTGCACGTGGCAGACCTGTCGGATCCCCGCATCCCATATTCCTGAGCACTGCCAGGAGTAATTTCTTAGTGCAGAGCCAGGAGTAACACCTGAGCATTGCCGGGTGTGTCCCAAAATGGAAAAAGAAATAAATACTATGCCTGCCTTGGGGCTAGTGATAGTGCAGCGGGTGACTGCCTTGCAGGAAGCTAAGCAAAATTTGATCCCGAGCCTGCTCAAGAGTGATCCCTAAATGCTGGGGCTTAAAACACACACACACACACACACACACACACACACACACGCACACACACACACACACACACACACACACAGAGAAAGACAGGGACCCAGAGCAGATGGAGTAGATTGGCTCCTGTCCATCTGTGAGTTCATGATTTGAAAAAGCACAACTGTTTCAGAAGTTCCCACTGGGATTAAGTTCTAATTGCCACAGCAGTGCATAATCGCAAAATCGGTAGTGCATATGCTCAGAACACTTACAAGTCACATATACTATCATGGATTAGGAGAGAACATTCACAGGTCACATATGCTCAACACACTCTTGCATTGCCTTTTCTTCTTTTGTTTTATTCACCCTGGCCCATGGGTCATGGTTCCCCTAGGAGCATCTGACAAATCACTTGTTAATTTCTTGCTTTCAGATTGTATTTTAGGGGACAGAATGGGAAGACCTGGTTAAGTCCAGTAAAGAAAGTTTTAGAAACAAAATGAAAACATTATGGTTTGTAACTCTTTCATAATTAAATTTAAGTAGTATACATAAAGTATACAGGTCATTATAATACTATGTAACTTGGGTCAACTCTTAAGTTTTACAAATCATGAAATGCTTAACTTCTCTAGTTTTCTACAGCCCTTTTAGCTCTAAACATTTTTTGACACGTGAACAGTATTATTGACTGATGAAAGGTAACAGCAGGGAAAACAGAATGGCAGATTATCAAGAGATCAATAAAAAAAATTGTTGACATAAACTTGTCCGAGGTAAATGTGGTCTGGATTCAAAGGTCAGTGAAAACAGAATCTTCATACATGCTAGTGGTAATGTAAAATGATACAGCCACTTTGAAAAAGGTATGCAGTTCCTCCAAAGGCTAAAACACTATTACCTTAAAATCTAGAATTTCATTCCTAGTTTTATACCCAGGAGAAATGAAAACAAATATTCACATAAAAACTTATAAAGTTGGATCCTTACTTTATACCATAAACAGAAATAAACCAAACTGGATCTAAAACCGAAACATAAGCTTTCATTCTCAGAAAAAAAAAAAAAAAGGCAAGGAAAAAGTTTCACAACACTGGCTTTGGCAACGTCTTAGCTCTGATATGAAGAGAAAAAAAAATGAACATCAAAATTAAATTCTTTCATGCAGCAAAGGACACTATCATGGATTAGGAGAGAACCTTTCCAAGTCACATATGCTCAGTAATTAAAGCACTTGCCTTGCCAAAAGCAGAATGCTTGATGGTCAATGCATCAAGAAATACATCATCTGGGACCGGCGATAGTCCAGCGGGTAGGGCGTTTGCCTTGCACGCGCCGGCCCAGGCCCAGGTTCGATCCCCAGCATCCCATATGGTCTCCAGAGCACCGCCAGGAGTAATTCCTGAGTGCAAAGCCAGGAGAAACCCCTGAGCATTGCCGGGTGTGACCCAAAAAAGCAAAAGAAAAAAAAAAGAAATACCTCATCTGTACCTGGCTACTCTGCTGGCTTTGTGGTCCTCAGCTCTGTTAAAACACTATGCACTCCCAGAAGTCAACTGTGTGCAAGCACTGTAACTAAGTATGCCACACTGGAAAACAACTGCAAGATTTGTATTAAATATTGCTCTCATGAGCTGTGTGCTTGCTTGACGCCAAGCCAGCACTGCAACTGCACATGCCCACACCAAGTGTGCCCAGCCAAGTGTGACCCTCAAGCCATCCCCACAAGAGCATCAGCAGAGGAAAGGGAGGGTAATGGAAGCTTTCAAGTGTTTAGTAGTGATTTTTTAAAAAATTTCCAAAGATATATAAATTGCAATAAGCACAGGTAAAGATGCTCACACTATTAATTATCAGGAAAAGCAAATTAAAATTACAATGAAATACCATATCCACACCATGAAGAATCATTATCAAACTACAGAAAATACCAAACACTGGTGAAAATATGAATTATTAGCATTTCTGCTAAGAATGTAAAATACCCAAAATACACAAACATTAATTTTTTAAATAGCTAATTAAGAAAATTATGCAGACCTATGTTCACTGCACTACTTAGCACAAGAGCCAGGATATGCAAACAACTCAGATGTCCCACAACAGATGCTGTGCAGCTGTAAAAGATGAAAATACACAGTTCAATGGATGAAACTGGTGGTATCACGTGAAATGAAATACATCAGAGGGAGAACAAATACAGACATCACTCATTGTAAAATATAGACCAAGAAATGGCAAACCAGTGGCCTCAGACCATAAAATTCTATAGGAAGTGTGGGGAAGTATATGGAATAAAGCTCAGACGAGGGGCTAATATGGGGACACGGGGAGGGGCGGCTTTTGAGTACTTTGGAGGCAGTGGTGTGCAGTTACTTTGAACATCATACTGCAAACTTTAATACCACTCTAATTCAGTAACTTTTCATCAATTTATGTCACAACCTAGTTTTATTCCTGCCCCTTCATTTTCCGTTTCCAGTGTTACTTGTTCTTCTTTTATTTTGAGTTTTGGGCCTTACCCGGCAGTGACCAGGAAAGACCGCTGGCTATCCTTGGAGGAACAAAAGCCATATGCAGAATTAGACCAAACTTGGCAGCATGGAAGCAAGCGCCTTATCTCCTGTACTATCTCTTCAGTCATTTGTTTCCGGGTGGCTTGGGCTGGGGGCTGGGCCTCCTAAAAGCACTGCTCAGTCATCACTAAGTCTTATGCGGACTACTATATAACAAGGCAAGAAAAGACAGCCAAAAGGGCCAAAAGCATATTTTTCCGTGTGGGCCTGGTCTGATCCTACCACAATGGTTCTCTGAGTGCAGCCCCAAGCAGCCCCCTGCACTGCCAGGGAGAAGCCCAAGACCCTCCCCACCACTCCCACCCCTACCCCGCAACATAATTTACTTTTTTCTATTAAAATATGAGGAAAAACACTGCAGCTGTCAAGCCATATTAAACTCCGTCCTGATAAACACCAAAGTTGCTTGAACAAACAAACTTTAAAGAGACAAGTATGATTTTTTAAATGCAATAAATTCCCCTCTTTCCTTTGTATAAAAGGTTCTGTTGTCAGGACACAGAATCCTGGCATCTACGAAACAGAACTGAAATTTTGCCATATACCCATAACTAAGTTTCACTACCAAAAACTGGCAGATGCTCTAATATACTGACATAGTAAACTAAGCTTCTATTTTAAACTACCCGTATTTTATTTCGGTGTTATATAAGAATTTATTCTTATACTATTTTTAACACCTTCAAAGGGGGCAACTGTGTTGACTCCCTGGCATCTCATACCCTGGAGCACTGCCAGGAAGGAGTAAGAGTGCAGAGCCCAGGAGTAAACTCCGAGTCACAGACAGGTGGCCCAAAAACAAACCAAAAGAAGTTTCTCCTCCTACAAATGCCTTACTGCCTTCTGTACACCTGAGTCTCTCACTGTATTTCACTCCAGAATGTTCACTGCACTTTTACTGCACAGAGCACTTTCATTAAGAGCTTTTAATATGTTATTAATTCCTACAGAAACCTTTAAGAAAATATTAATAATGATATTTTATAACTTCATGGACCGTAACATCGCTTGAGTTTTAAAGAATAGCCATACTAGAGGCAGCCAAGCTAACCACCCCTCTTTCTAAAATTGTCTGCTGGTTTCCTTAGTGCTCTATTAAATTGGTTCTCCTCCGCCCTCTAATCTTTTCACTCCTGGTTTCCATTTTGAGCTCCTCTTTTATCCACCCTTAAGTGGTAGCTCTTCGACATATACTCCCCTCTCTCTTCTCTCTCTTTCTCTCTCTCTCTCTCTCTCTCTCTCTCTCTCTCTCTCTCTCTCTCTCTCTCTCTCTCTCTCAATAGATCATCCATTTTTATGGCTTCATCTTATCACCTTCAGTCAAATATTCCCGAATTGCTAATTCCACGGGTTTCCTAATCCAAGCTTCTAGTCTTTGGCCTTTTCATTAGAATACCATGCTGTCACCTCAGTAAACAGGATCAATCCTAACTCAACATTATTTTCAAAATGCCAGATCTTATCTCCTTTACTAACCTTGTTAATTACACATCACAACTCGAGCTCCCTGTTAGGTTGCACAGTAACTGTGCTGGATTTTCCTCTAAAGCAGTATTCATTCACCTTTATATTAATAGCCACCACCAAACCTCGAACTCTCATCAATTCACATCAATTACTATACAAGCCCTTGGTTATAACTCATTCCAGGATCTCCACCTCAGTCTGATCTAAGTCACTCACCAACACACTTACAGAATGACTTTTTATAAACTAAGCATTAGCAGGGTGCTATAGCGATATAAAAATGAGAAAGATCTCTAGCAGAGGAGACAGATAAAGCAAATAAAATTCTTATTAAAATAGAGATCGTGTCCTTGCTTCAGCAGCACATATACTAAAATAGAACAATACAGAGAAGATTAGCATGATCCCTATGCAAAATGACACGCAAATTCATGAAGTATTCCATATTTCAAAAAATTGAGATTGTGATAAATTCTGTAATAGATATAAACTCAGTGCTGTCATAAAGCACTGAGGTGATTTACTCCACTTAGAGGTAGAATTCCCTTTGTTTGGAACTCAGTAGTTATGTTTTTAAGTAAGTAGCCAAAACACACACACACACACACACACACACACACACACACACACAGGTCTGGGAGATGGTTCAGTGCTTTAAAGTACTGGGGCCAAAGTGACAGCACAGCGGGTACATGTTTGCCTTGCATGTGGCTGACCCAGGTTCGATCCCGGCATCCCATATGGTCCCCGAGCACTGCCAGGAGTAATTCCTGAGTGCAAAGCCAGGAGTAACCCCTGAGCATCGCTGGGTGTGACCCAAAAAGCAAGAAAAAAAAAAAGTACTCAGTAGTTATGTTTTTATTAAGTAGCCAACACACACACACACACTCACACTCACACTCGCACGCGCCTAAGGAATGGTTCAGTGCTTTAAAGTACCTGGCCTGAAATTGTGAGACTAGGAATTCAATCCCCAGTGATATCCACATTAACCAGTGTAGTCCCAATGGCTCTGTGGACTGGAACCGCCATAGCCACAACAGTATGTGCGCTTTCTGGCATGCATACAATGCAACTAGAGTGTGAGAGACCCTGGCAAGCACAGCGAATATTGCAGCCAGTAATGCGAGCACTACAGTGACCCCGGCCAACACTACAACCCTAATGCACAAGCACTAAGTGTGGCCTCTGGTAGACACATGTACAAACACCAAAATGGAACATGCCCAGTGAAAACAACCAATAAACGTGCAAGCACCACAACCAAACAGGAGTGCAGCCACCAGTCACTGCAAAACCAAGTGCAGCAAAGGGAAGTACAAGGGAGAGAAAGCATTCTTTGACTTAAACTACAAAAGGTGCAAACAGGGCCCAGAGAGCAGCACCACATTAGAGTGCATGCCTTGAATGTGAGAGACCCAGGTTTAAGCTTTGACACTGTATGGTCCACTAGCACTGTCAGCAGTGACCCCGAGACCAAGCCAGAGTAGCCCCTGAGCACTGTTTGTTTTGGTAGGACCCAAAAACAAACCAAGTAGAAACAGTAAGACCTATTTTATCCTATGCATAAGAAGCAGTTATTAAAGACGTTTCCTTTATTTTTTTGGGTTTCAGGTGTTACTTCTGGATCTGTGCTCAAATCCCTCCTGGAAGGGCTCGGAAAACTTCGTGGTGCCAGGGATTGAACCTGGGTGTCTGTATGCAAGGCAAAACACCTTCCTACAGTACTATGACTCAATCCCTTATTAAAGGGTTTTTAAGCAGGGCAGCTCTAATCCAACGCACACTATAACACAGACTACAAGTGCTCATTAATATCTGTCTTCTTGGGCTTAGAAGAATGACACAGTGGTCACATGTTCATGAATTCAAATCTTCAGTGTTCCAAAAGCACCACACATGGTCCCAAATTAACTACTGCTTTCCAGGTGCATGTGAGTACCCCACAAAGGGAGCAATAACAAGTAAAAAGATGTGTGAGCACCATAGCTAAGAAGTGCAACCCGGGTTGGCATGTGTGTGAGTACTGCAGAGACCCTAGTAGACAATGTAAACCATAATCTGAATGCCTCAACTAAGAGACCCCCCAGGACAACCACATGCAAGCAAGGTAAAAGTAAGATCTCCTAAACTATCAGTGCCTCACCTCCTCTACTATCGGGCGCCTCACCTCCTAAACTATCAAGCGCTACTGCTGCCCAGAGCCTCTGCATCTGGACTGGAGCTGCCTCCTGCAGGCTACTTTGTAGATGGGGCAGGGCAGTGTGAATGTGGCAGCTTATCTTACCATGTATTCCATGCTGGCCTGTATAAATATTTTCTCTTATGCTGCCACAATCATCGTGGGACTAGCTAGATCTTACCAGAATATTTGTCTGGCCACATTGAATCTCTAAGCAATTAGACCAGAGAGAAATATTGTTTGCCTCCAAAGCAAGCAAGCAGGGCTCTCTGATAAGTCTGGGAGAAATTACCTGAGGGGACCTGAGCAAGAAGTCCAGTAGGGAGGGTGTTTGCCTTGCATGCTGACAACCAGGCTTCGATCCCAATCCCAGGCAACCCATATGGTCCCCCCGAGCACCGCCAGGAGTAATTCCTGAGTGCAGAGCCAGGAGTAACTCCTGTGCATTGCTGAGTGTGATCCGAAAAGGAAAAAAAAAAAAAAAGAAATTACCTGAGGGGAACTGACCCTGATGGCTTTCTGGTTTTCTGTTGGAGTGGATGGTCCGCTTGCAGGAATATAAAACTGGAGCCTGCTTTCTTTCTCTCTCTTTTGCTTTCTCCCCTTTGCCCTCTCTCTCTCTCTGTTCTCCTCCCTGCTGGGTCTTAACACGTGGTGGCAGCCGGCCCTGCTAGAAACCTAAGTCCGGGGTTTTCCATTTCAGGATTGTATGCCAGAACCTGTGGAAGTAAACCCTTCTGAAGCTTTGCTGGACTCCTGCGTCTTTCTCTGTCCAACAGCCGCCGACCCTGAGGGCAGAAGGGATCCCTGACCCTGTTCCTGGAACTTTGTTGGGGCAAAAAGCAGTAACCAACAAAGCGCCTGACCTCATATACCATCAAACACCTGACTTCCTATACTATTAAGGACCTCACCTCCTGTACTATCAAGCGCCTCACCTCCTATACTATCAAGTGCTTCACCTCCTATACTATCAAGCACCTTACCTCCTGTACTATCTCTCCAGCCCCCAGGAAGGAAATTTTCATGACAGATAGCATGGATGCACCTTGAAAACACACTAAGTGAAATAACATAGTCACAAAATATGAATACCATGATTCCACTTAATGAGGTTATCTGAGTACAAGCGAAGTGAAAAAAAAAGAACAAGGAACTATTTAATGGGTAGAGTTTCAGTTTTTCAAGATAAAAAGTTCTGGAATGGCTTAACAATATTCAATAGTACTTAAAAATGGTAAGGATAGATTTTACATTATATGTACTTAGATTTTATGTTATGTGTTTAGTTTTATGTTATGTGTACTTAGCTTTACCACAACTTAAGAAAATAAAACCAATAATACAAATAGTGAATGGTGATAAATACATATTACGTGAATTATATCTCAACTACAGTTAAAATAAAAAGATACATCACAAGTCTCCCATACACACATGAAAGAATATAGAACAGTTAAGAGGCAAACTATGCAACCAAAAAAGATTATGACGATCTCTTCAGAGACTGGATTTTATTATTAGAGAATAATAGATGAATTCAAGATGCATTTGGATGCAGATGGAATAGCACTTACTGATGATTAAGAGACTTAAGGGAAGGTGGGCAGAGCAACAATATAGTGGGGGGTTTGCCTTGCACCCGCAGACCCAGGTTCAATCCCCAGCATCCCATATAATCCCCTGAGCACCACCAGGAGCTATTTCCTGATGCAGAGTCAAGAGTAACCTCTGAGCATCACCAGGTGTGACCCACAAAGCAAAACCAAGAAAAGTCTATGGGGCATAACAGACTCCACAGCCAGCAAGCCCAGAAGAGACACTCCAGACCCATAGCTGTGACGCTCAGCCCCACGTGGAAGCAGCCCATGGAGTTCTGAAGGGAGGTAAATGGCTTGGCCAGCCCCTGGCGATTCTAACATAGCTCCAAGGGTTCACTCACACGTGTGGGGCCACACTGGCCAAACTTGGAGCGGGATTTGTGCTCCTCCTCCCATTCCTCCACCTCCATGTCGGTGGGCATGGTTGCGAGCTCCCAACCAGCAACCCTAGAAGAGACACTCCAGAACCACAGCTGCACCGTACACAGCTGCTCCAAGGCACACACAACAGTCTTAGATAATACTGGAATTTAGGACCAGGTCTTTCCCAGGATCTTTCACATTTATACACTGTATACAGTTCTAGGCAGGTTCTAGCAGTGGCCAGTTTTCCCAGTGAGCCTAGCAAGAAGCCAGAGGAACCCCCACACCACGAGGGCAGTCATTCTCAACATCTGGACTCCACAGCTCCTCAGAGCTCTACCCTACAGAAAAGCTGATCTCACCCCATTGAGGTTCATGAGTAATTGCACGAGATGGGAGCCTACTACTGAGAGTGTACCACCTACATGTCAGAGCCTGGCAAGCTACCAGTATTGTATTGTCAGAGCCTGGCAAGCTACCAGTAGCAAAAACCAGTAACAATTATAGACCTCATTTCCATGACCTGAAGGAATGGTTTGAGGCTCTTCTTGTTCCTGGAGCAAGCAGGTGCCCTTGAGCTACACTTGCTTGCGATAGGACATATGTATGGAGATGTTACTGGTGCCCGCTCAAGCAAATCAATGAACAACGGGAAGACAAGTGATACAAGTAATACAAGTGAAGTGATGGGCATAATGAAAATAAATCAGGGTCAAAAAAAAAATAAAAAAAAAAAAAAGAAATCAGGGTCTTTCAGTGACTGGGCATGTAACAATACTTAAAAATTAGGGGCCAGAGCGATAGCCCAGCAGGTAGGGCATTTGCCTTGCACACGGCTGGCCTATGCTGGCCCGGGTTCGATCCCCGGCATCCCATATGGTCCCCTGAGCACTGCCAGGAGTGATTCCTGAGTGCAGAGCCAGAAGTAACCCCTGAGCGCCGCGGGTATGACCCAAAAAAGAAAAAAAATAGATACTGTTATAAACAGTAGTTATATTTCATTTAAAAAAATAGAAAAGACTGATGACTGAGCAAATGGCACAAATTGCATTATATTATATGGACTGGAGCAGTAATACAGCAGGCAGGATGCTTGCCTTGCACACAGCTAACCCAGGTTCAATCCCTGGCATCTCATATGTTCCCAGGAGTGATTCCTGAACACAGAGCCAGGAGGAGTCTTGAGCACCAACCGTTGGGTGTGACACAAAAACCACAATAAAGAATAAGAGAATCCAGAATATGATGGTCTCAAAGCTCAAAATACTATGATATGGTTCAAACAGTGCAGCACATGCTTAACATGTACAAGACCCCATGTCCAATCCTTGGCACTCCATAGGCCCCACAAGAAGTACCAGGTGTGACCCTGCTGACGTTTAAACATCACCATAGGGCCCTGAGTACCACATACAGCCCAAGATCTAAACACTGAATCATAAGATCTGCACCACTCACCAAACACTGATGGAGGGTACCTACTTTAATAAATTTAGAATGTTATAAGATATCCAAATAGTATTATCAAGGAAACAGCTTGACATACTTATGTGGCATATTGTGATATACAAAGCATTGTATTTTTTCAAAGTTCACTGAAATAATAGCCCCAAATCTAAATGCTTTACTTAAACTATGATTCTTTTGGCTTTGTTTTGTTTTGAGGCCACATGTAACAGTGCTCAGGGGCTGTTCCCAGCTCTGTGCACAGGCAGTGCTGAGGTCTGAACCCAGGCATCTTGCACATAAAGGATGCTCTCAGAAGCAGAGCTATCTTTCTGGCCCATCTTACAAGAGGATTTGGAATCTACCTCTTTACAGGAAGTCAGTTAACAGTCACTGCCTAAATCTAGACTGTAGAAATGAATCTCTGCAACTTCCAAATGCTATCATTAAGTTCTGCAGCTTCTGCCAGGCACTCCAGAGATACTTGTTCTTTGAGACTGCTCAGCATGGTATAAAGTTCAAAGAGCTCATGTAAATAAAGATCCATTTAGAGCTGCAGAGAATAGCTCAAAGGGCTGGAGAACATGCTTTGAGGGGTTTGAGTTTGATCCCCAGCACCAAATGCCATGCCTCTGCCACTGCTGAGCCCAAGCAGTGCTGTACTGCAGGATCTAAGGATAAAGTGTCCATGAAAATCACTAGAATGTTTCCAAAGCCCCTGAGTACTGTTTGGAAGGTCCAAAAGAACTGGGGCATGGGGGCTTGGGGCCTTACCTGGTGGTGCTGAGACTTACCCTGGCTCTATACTCAGGATCTTTCCTGGAGGTAATCTATGTGGTGCTGGGACAGAACCTGGGTCTGATGTGTGTGTGCAAGGCAAATGCCTACCCCTGTACTATCTCTCTGGCCCTCTGAAACATTCTGTTAATTGAAAGATACATAAAGGAAAACATAGGTAGAACTCTCCATGACGTTAAAGATAAAGGCATCTTCAAGGATCAAACACCACTGACCAAGCAAGTGGAAGCAAAGATAAACAAACAGGACTAATTACACCAAATTGAGACACCTCTGTCCCTCAAAGGAAATGAAACTAGGATACAAAGACAGCCCAAGGAAAGCAAGAAATTATTTACCAAATACTCATTTGAGAAAGGGTTAATGTCCGAGATATATAAGGCACTGGTAGAATTTACAAGGAAAAATACTTCGGGCTGGAGCGATAGCACAGCGGGTAAGGCATTTGCCTTGCATGTGACCAACCTGGGTTCGATCACACGGCATCCCATATGGTCCCCTCGAGCACCGCACAGAGTATTTCCTGGGTGCAGAGCCAGGAGGAACCCCAGAACATCACCGGATGTGGCCAGAAAAAGACAAAAAAAAGAAAAAGAAAGAAAGAAAAGAAAAAAGTCCCAACCTCATTTAAAAAGATGGGGTAAGAGATGAAGAGCAACTTCCTCAAAGAAATACATAGGGCCAAAAGTCACATGGAAAAATGCTCTGCGTCAGTAATCTTCAGGAAGACAGGAATCAAAGCAACAATAAGATAGATACCTCATGCCACAGAGACTGGCACACAGCAAAAAAGAAGTGTTGGCACAGATACAGGGGGAAAAGGGACTCTCGTTCACTACTGGTGCAAATGTTGACAGGTCCAGCCTTTCTGGAAAACAAAATGGACATTCCTAAAGAATCTAGGAATTAAGCTTCCATGTGATTTGCAACTCCACTTCTTGGAATATCCCCAAAGACCCAAAAACAAAAAAAGAATAAGACACTGCACACCTATGTTCCCTGCAGCAGTATCCAGCAGCAGCCAAAATCTAGAAACAGACCAAGTAAGTATCCAAAAAACAGACGACTGGATATCTTTATCCATGGTACTAACTATGGTTCACATACACAATAGAATATATTCAGTCAGAAGAAAAGATACAGTCAGGGTGGCAAAAACAGCAATGCACAGGGGTAGGCCTTGCACATTGTCAACCCGGGTTTAATCCCATGTAGTCCCTCAAGCACCGCCAAGAATAATTCTTGATGCCCTGGTCAGATTAACATCACATAACATGTCCTAGGCAATCCCAACCGACGTGCATTGCAGCTGGCTTCTCAGGAATGTGTCTGCTAGGAGGCTCCAACTCACACTTACTTGAAATAACTTTTTCCAAATCGATAAATGGAAGTGTTGCTCTATCAACAACAACAACAAAAAAAGTCATGAAATCTGCTACATGGAGGAACTGGAGAATTATCACACTAAGTGAAGTTAGTCAGAGAGAGAGAGACTGACACAGAATGCTATCTCATAAGCGTGATAGAAACATAACGGTGGCCAAGTAACGAATGCCCAAACACAAACAACGTGAGAACTGGTATTCAGCAGGAAATATGCCACTTGAAGGGGCTGAAGATAAGCAGTGAACTGAGGTGGTCCAGAAAGGTGGTTATGTATGAAGCCCTATCAGCAGCAACAGTACTGTAAACCATAGTATGTGCAAAAACTCACCCATGTGGAGGAAAAAGATCCACATGGAAAAACCAAGACCCCCCCACAACTCAATCAAGATGCTCCCAGCCAACTGTCAACAACGTGAGGAAGCTGTCCTAAAATGTATTCTTTAAGGCAAGACAGACTTTGCTCTGTGTGGAACACCTCCACCAAGTCCTATCCAAAAAGCAAAAACAAATTATTAAACCATTAAAATTGGGAGTCAATTTTACATAGCCAGCAAAAATGAGTAAGTACATTATTCCGAATTCAGAACAGAGGTATACTCTTAGAAATAAAAATCTGAAAATCAGCTACACGTTCTACTTAAAATTAGAGAAAAGATAACACGTAAGACACATACAAGAGAAAAATTCCAGAAAAGCCAAAATAGAAGCTATACACATATGAGGCTCTGGGTTTAATCCCCGCACAAAAAAAAAAACTTAAGCAAGTAAGACTTCAACTTCAAACTCCTTGTCAAGTGCTTTAAATGAAGACTGAAGGGTCTTAGTGGTAGAATATCCTCAAATGTAAAGCTATTTGGGTCTCATCCAGACAACACACACATACATAATACACACATGTGTGCACAAACGCAAAGTGATTTATTTCATGTCAAAACTAGTGCTTTCTCAACTGCTCCAATCTGTACTGTTTCTTTTTTATATGCTAATCGCGTTCACGGAATGCTCACTTCTCTGACTTCGGGATATTATAATTAGGGTAAGCTTTCACACTTACGGATGCCCCTTGCCTCGTGAGAATGATTTCCTAATTCCCTCTACCTTCCCTTCCTCTTTCACTGACACTTACTCCTTCCTTTTAGAGGGCAGAGCAAACCAACAATAGTTTTCTGAGAGGAAGAGAAATATGTGGAGATCTTAGATGTCTCAATATTCTCACCTCTGCGCTAATGCTTAATACAGGGTCATCTGAATAAAGAAGCAAGCAGCTTGGAAATGATGCCCTCAGTTGTTGAAAGCACCGCTGTCTTCTAGCTTGTTGGGCCGCATCTGAGAACACAGACTATAACATAACACTTTCCCTACTACTCTGGAAATGAGCCGGCTCTTCTTTGTCCAGTTTTCTGCTGTTTCATGATGACACGCCTGTCTGTGAGTGGGTAATTAAGCTATTGCCTCTTGGCTTCTTCAAACCTACTAATCTCACTCCACTCTGCAATGCTGGGGGATGGGAATTTTTCCAAATCACGATGTACTCCCTTTGTTTGCAAGCTTCCATTACTCTGCCAACAAGAAGCAGTAGACACCAGGAAAATAAAGGGGAAATCAGGGCCACAACATCAACCAAAAATATCCACTGTGAAAATAGAAACCCTTTTCCATTAAAAGTATCTGTGTTGATAGCATGCGGGGCCTCAGACGCGGCAGGGAAAGCTGGAACTTGGCTCTCCCCAGGCTCAGCTGACCATGGGGCCCCAGGTGGACAGATGGGTTTTGGGAGTGTGGCCCATCACCTCTGGGGGGTCCTGGAAGCAGCCGGATGAGACCTCGTCCATCACATTAGCCGCCATATTCGCTGTCCGGACGCTGCAGCAGATTAACCTGCCCGCCCGGGAGGGATGCTACCTCAAGACCAGATTAACAGAACAAAACGAAGTTCGAGCCCATGGTAGGCAGCTCCCAGAAGCAGGAATCAGAATCACTGGGAATTCGTCAGATGGAGCCGGGGCAGGCCCTTCCCCCTCCATTTTGTCTGAACCCGGTGCGCCGCCCCACCCAGGAGCTGCCCTGGGGCGACCAGCCATAGCATGCAGGGCCTCAGATGCGGCTGAGGAAGCTGGAACTCGCCTTTCCCCAGGCTCAGCTAACCATGGGGCCCCCAGATGGACAGATGGGTTTTGGGGAGTGGGCCCATCGCCTCTGGGGGTCCCGGAAGAGCCGGATGAGACTCGCCCATCACATTAGCCGCCATAATCACTGTCTGGACGCTGACCATGAGGCCCCTAAGTCGCACGCGCCGCAAGCAGCCGTCCATCAAACTAGTGGAAACAGTTATGTTCTTTAATGTACTGCATTCTACGATGTGTAGGAAAGTTAGGACGGGAGGGAGAGATAGAGAGGAGAGAGAAAAGACATACAGAACCCGCCCAAGCAGTTGAGGTGTGGGAGGGGGAGGGATGTGGGGGGCATTGGTGATGGGAGATGGGTTCGGGTGGAGGGATGGGTGTTGGAACACTGTAGAACCAAAACTCGACATGAGCATCTTGCAATTGCATGTCTAAAAGTGGTGTAATAAAATTTGAAGGGGAAAAAAAGTGAGAAAAAAAAAGTATCTGTGTTATCTGGAAACAAAGCAAGTGTCTGAAAACTAAATAAGGAAATTATGGCAGATATGGAATATCAATGGAGTATCACTCAGCTATAAAAATGAAATCATGCAATTGGTGATGTGGATAGATTTTTTAAAGTATCAAAGCAGAGCGAGTTAGGGGAGGGACAGACACAGAATGATCTTTCACCTGTGGAAAATAAACACAGGAGGACAGTAACAAATGGCAAAAGGCAACAAACTGAAAGCTGGTCTTCAGTAGGAAGCTAGGGGCTGGAAGGGGGGGCCCCGGGCAGCACACCCTCCCTGAGGCAATGGTGGGAGGAAGTGAACACTCCGGCTGGAGAGTGGGAAACTTTATCTAAGATTTATCTAAGAAACCCTACAGTACACCAGTAAACCTGCAGTACACCAGCGAGCCTAAAATAAACATCTGAAAACAGCTTATTGGGTCCCACTTACCAAGCTTCTAAAAATCTCAATTTAATAATCCCAACTCTTGGAGCCGGAGCCACAGTACAGCGGGTAGGGCATTTTCCTTGCACACAGCCTACCGGGTCCAAGCCCCAGCACCCCATATGGTCTCCGAGAACTTCCAGAAGCAATTCCTAGGTGCCGAGCCAGGAGTAACCCTGTGCATCACCAGGTATGACCCAAAAGCCTAAATAAATTTTCCAACTACTAAGAGTTGGGATACTTTTATTGGTAATTATTCTTGCAATTACGATTCTGATACTCGAGGGTTCCCTTAGTAATGTCAGTTCCCCATCTAGTATTTCTGAGGGCAGCAGTAACAAAGTAAGACAGATTTGGTTGGTTTACAAAAGATTTTTTATCTTACAATTATGAAAACCAGGGGTCTAAAATCAACATTACAGACCAATGCCATCTTCATGGCACTAGGAAAGTATCTGTTTCTGGACTGCTTCCCTGCATTCCAAAAGCCTTAAGAATTCCTTGGTTTGGGCGTTTGTCTTGTATGTGGCCTACCCGGGTTCGATCCCTGGCATCCCATATGGTCTCCTGAGCACTGCCAGGAGTAATTCCTGAGTGCAGAGCCAGGGAGTAACCCCTGAGCACTGCCAGGTGTGACCCAAAAAACAAAAAAAAAGAGTTCTTTGGTTTGGTTTGGGGCCAGATCAATAGTCCAGCGGGTAGGGCTTGCATGCAGTCGACCTGGGTTTGATCCCTGGCATCCCATATGGTCCCACACCCAGTGATGCTCAGGAATTACTCCTGGCAGAGTGATGCTCAGGAATTACTCCTGGCACTGCCAGGAGTAATTCCTGAGCATCACTCGTATGACCCCAAAAGCAAAAATAATAATAATAATAATAATAATAATAATAATAATAATAATTCCTTGGCTTGTAAATGACTATTTCTGACCCCCCCCAAGTTCGTCCTCAAAATCTACATCTTTGCTTTTCCTTTGTTAAGAAGGCCAGTCGCCTTAGAGTAAATCAAACTCTAACTGCCTCACTTTAATGGGTCAGGCCCAAGCTCAGCAGTTCTGGGCATAGGGAGTATCTGGAGACTTCACGTGTGAAGTATGTGGTGGTTCAATCCTTGAGCTACTTCTCCAGCACCAGGTTGAGGGTTTTTTTTCCTTTGTGGGTCACACCCTGCGACACTCAGGGGTTACTCCTGGCTCTTTGCTCAGGGAATTACCCTGGCGGTGCTCAGGGGACCATATGGGATGCCAGGGGATTGAACCTGGGTCAGGCGCGCGTGCAAGGCAAATGCCCTCCCCACTCCAGCACCAGGGCTGCAAGGTTCGGTGAACACAGTCTTAACATCTGATTAATCAGATTAAATAAGTAAGTAGGGGCCCCATTTTCCTCAACAGATCATGTCTGAAAGCATTTGCCTACTTTCATTTTCCTGAGAACCCCAGGACCTCTTAATCAACAAAATTATGTTCAATTCTGGAGGCCTTTCTTGAGGATTTTTCCACTGACACTTCACTATTTTTTTCTCTTTCACTGGCACTTGTTTACAAATTGGTCCTTAGATTAACCAGTTTTATCTTTTCTCAGCAATTTTTCAACTTTTTCTCTACTTTATGAAAAAATCTCCCACTTCTTAATTTCCTTTGAGCTTTTCTTCTCACTATTAAACCCCAATTTTTAGCAGCTCTTCTGTTGTTTTGAGCTGAGTATTCTAAATTTTCTACTTGTTTTGGTCTCTTATATCAACATGTTCCTCGTGTACCTTAGTCTGCTCCAGTTTAAAAGGGTCTAAAATGTGACTGAACAACAGAGCTTTCCTTCTTGACCAGTAAGAGAAGTGACTGCTTGATTGCCAGAGTTCTGGGAGTCAAATAAGAGGTGTTCATAAGGGTGTTATTAAGAGCATACATTACTTCATTCAGGGGTTTTCTATGCTACCTGGCATTCAGGTATGCCTAATGCTCAGCTCTCAGAGAGATTCTCTTGTCTTCTGAAAATGCTGAATCTTTAGTTTTCAGCATCAATAAATTTATCTTTTCCCTATAAAATCCAGCATTTTTAATTTGTTTTTTACAGTTATTTTTATACCATCTTTCATTTAGCATTTATTTGTTCTGCTTTAGGACTACCTCCAACAATGTTCTGGGGTTACTCCTGGCTCTGTGCTTAGGAATCACTCCTGGCAGTGCTCGAGGATCATATGGGTGCTGAGGACAGAATCGGAGTCAGCCAAGTGCAAGGTAAGCAACCTACATGCGGTACTATTTCTCCAACCCCATCATTTAACATATTTTAGAATTCATGTTTAACATCTATCAGTACCTAATTTCTTTTTCACTGTTAATAATCCATTCTGTGGATAGAAAGCTTATTCACTCATCCACTGACAGAAGTTGCTTTCAGCTATAATGGCCCACATATCCTTCCAAGGGCTGGGGGTCACACCTAGTCTTGCTCAGGGCTTTCTCCTGGCTCTGCTTTCTCCTGGCTCTGCTCAAGAATTACTCCTGGTGGGGCTCAAGGACCACACAGGGTGCCAGGATTGAACCCAGGTCAGCGCCATGCAAGGCAAACGCCCTACCCGCTGGGCTATCGCCCGGCCCCAAGGCATGTATTTTTTAACTGAATCTCTCCAAGTCATTCAACTATCCTATCTGAACAAAATCAGATTTTTTTTTTTTTTTTTTTGCTTTTTGGGTCACACCCAGCATTGCTCAGGGGTTAATCCTGGCTCTGCACTCAGGAACTACTCCTGGCAGTGCTCAGGGGACAATATGGGATGTCGGGGATCGACCCAGGGAGGTGGCATGCAATACCGCTGTGCTACTGCCCCGGCCCAAAAGCAGAATTTATTTATACCATATTTATTTCAAGTTCTTGATTCTTAAGTGCAACTCTAAATAAATAGAACTAAACATTGCTTCAATTGTTTATTTTTGTAGACAGTTCATTTAAATAAAAACAAGCCTTTTCTAAAAATTTTTTTGGGGTGGAGGGATTGAACCACAGTCGGCTGTACTCAGGGATTACTACCGGTGGTGATCAGGGGCTCTATTATGCTGGGTACTGAACTAGGATTGGCCACGTCCAAGTGCCTGAACCCCTGTACCACCTCTTCGGCTCCCCCCCACTGTTTTTTTTTTTTTTTTGGGTCACACCCCGCCACACTCAGGGCTTACTCCTGGCTCCTCGCTCAGGGGGACTATATGAGATTACGGGATCAAACTCAGGTCGGCCAAGTGCAAGGCAAAAGCCCTACCTGCTGTGCTATTGCTCCAGCCCCAAAACAAGCCATTTTAAATGAAAGAGCAAGAGAGAATGGGGTGAGATCAAATTTATAGGAGGCTGCGTCTGATCCCCAATAATGCATGCCTCCACTCTAAGCACAGTGCTGGGAGTAGCCCTGAGCAACACTGGGGAGGGCAGGAGGGAGGGTGAGCATGGATGGAAGGAAAGACGGATGAATGAAAGGTACACAGGAGGCTTAGTTTTAGCCTCTTTAAACCAGAAAAGTAGGGCCAAAAGAGACAGCTGAAGGTTCAAGCACCAGCATCACAACATGGTTCCCCCAAATACCAATGGGAGCAGAACCCAAGCACAGAGCTAAGAGTGCCCCCCCAAAAAAAAAAAAAAAGAAAAAAAACAGTAAAGAAGGATCCGGAAAAGTAATCTTCCTATTTCCCTTTATACTTCTGTGTGCTACCTGTCCATACCATCCAACTCTTCTTGTTAGGAAAGTTAGGAAAAAATCTAAGGGGAAAAATAAAACACAGCAATCCCAATGCTACTGTCACTAACAAACTTTAGAGTTAAAACTATATGTGGAACAAATATATAAAGTTTTCTAACTCCCCAGATGAAACATGATTTTCAAGAAGTTTTGGCTCAATTTGCAGATTGCTCAATAATCTGGTTCTAACATTGCTCAATAACCTGGTTCTAGACAAACAAAATGACAGAAAATAATAAATGTAAAAAAGTTACTAGTCTAACAATCAAAAGAAGAAAAACAGCATTTGGCTAGATCATTAAATTCAGCAATCTGATAAATCTGGTTTATTCCAAAAGATTACATTGTTTGAGACCTCAAAGATTGTTCTCCTTCAAGAGTTCCAGGCTGATTTCCATCTGTAAAACTTGTAACTCTTTCACTTTCTAGGGGCACGGAGCTGTTGCTGATCTAGTTGCTGATCTAGTAAGCGCTGCAAAAGACTCCAATCAACTTTAATTACTGTCTAGACAGTCCAAGACCCTCTGTCCTCATAAAGAAGTGTAATAAAAAAAGTGTAATATAAATGAGAGTGCACAATAATGTGAATCAAACAATACAAAAATTATACTGCAATTGGGGGCCTGAGCAATAGTCCGAGCGGATAGGGTGTTTGCCTTGCACGCAGCTGGCCTGTGCCCGCCCAGGTTCGATCCCCAGCATCCCATATGGTCCCCGAGCACCGCCAGGAGTAATTCCTGAGTGCAGAGCCAGGAGTAACCCCTGAGCATTGCTGGGTGTGACCCAAAAAGCAAAAATAAATAAATAAATAAATAATAAAAAATAAATTATACTGCAAAACATGAATAGTAGTTTCATTTTTAAAAACACATAAAACTTGAGTCAGGAAACCAAGCAGTAAATCAAGGTTTGAGTTACAGTTCTGTCACTATCATTAGAATTTTATATAATTACTCTACATGGAATTCACATTCCTTATCATTAAAGCAGAAGGTTGGACACTGATGTTCCCAATTTTGTTCCATAATATGACATTAAGATTAAAAAAAAAAGAATGATAAAGAGCTATGAGCTTGAAGGAAAGTAACAACTTACAGGAGCACAAAGATCTGAAGGCTGCGTGCGCTAAAGGACCCAAAATGAAACAATATCTGATGTCATCTGCTACCTAGATAATTTATGGGGTGAAATTTATTTTAAAGAATAGGCCGCTATGTATCTAGGCATTGAAAGTCTCAACAGATGTGGAGAAAGAAAAACACAGGCTAAAATAGGTCCGGTTAGGACAGACAATTCCTACAGAGAAACAGAACTAGCAAGGAAAAGAAATACTTCTCAAAGCAGACCGCTGTAAGGTTAGGGAATTCTAAACTAAGCATAGAACAGGATGCTGTGGCTGCTGTAATAATTCATCTGAAGCATTCTTTTAAGTTGAAGGCAACAGGAAAGGGATAGACACAGAAAACAGAGTTAAAAGCTAGTGAAAAGGAGGCAATGTTGGAAATTTCAAAAAACAGAGGAAAATTGGTCATTGCTATGTAGATAAAGCAAAAAGTAAAATCAAGATTTGTATCTTGGTGGAAAATTGAAGCATGGAAGTAATCACCAAATGAAGTTAGCACATTAATCCGAGGTTAGCACGGAGAATCCGAGGTTAGCACGGGGAATCCGAGGTTAGCACGGGGAATCCGGGGAATCCGTTTTCAGGGAAACTGTCCCTTCTGCCTTTCAAACAGTTTCCAAGGACCATCCTCCAAGCATTGCTACCTTGAATAATCTTTTTTCTCTTTTTCTTTTTTTGAAGCAAGGTATGTTTTATTGGGATTTTTTTAAAGAATGATATCAGGGAGAGGGAGAGGCCGCATTGGCGAAAGAACACAGGCTTCTCTGTACAGTGGAAGCAGGCAAACAGAAACATTGAGACAAGCAAGGAGATGCTCGTTCAACGGAGGACACAGGCTCCAAGAGCAAAGCTTAATAATCTTCAATATGTTTTCTAGTCCAACCAGTTGCCTGGCAAAGCAGTTATAAAGAATTTGTGAAAAGTTTGATGATTTTAAGATTTTTCTCCAATTTTATAAACTAATCATTTATTCTTCTGATGTAAACAAATATTGATATTCTTCCATATCAGAGAGGAAATAAACTATAAAACTTCAGTATGATGGGAAAAAAATGAACTGATTCTGTACTCCTTAGTCTTGCTAACGATTTACAATAATTTGAGTTTGGGAAGTTAGTTTCTCAAATGTCCAAAAAGGGGGAAAAAAAACCCTGTAGCAGAATCTAACTCAGTATCTAAGAAAAATTCTATGTATGCTTCAAGGGTTATTTACAAGAACCTAAAGATGCTTCCAAAAGGTGGAGTAAAAAAAAAAAAAAAAAGGAGTGGAAAAATGTCTAGAACATTAAAGCAAACAATTTAAAATTTAACGCAACAAGCCCAGCTGACACTGAATATTGTGCAAATTGTGTTTATAGAATTAGAGTTCATTCCTATAC
>JAJIBD010011919.1:0-35921 GCA_021461705.1 Cryptotis parvus
ATGGTCAGCAACTACACCACCTCCGCTTCACTGATGACATCGTTCTAATAACACCAAACATTAGCCAAGCGGCACAAAGGCTGGCTGACTTCAACCGAGAATGTGGAAAGATAGGTCTACAGCTGAATCTAAAGAAAACTATGTTTATGGAAAATGAACTAGTTTCAGAAACCCAGCAATATGAAATAAATTTGTTATATGCCTGTCAAAGGGACAGGTTGGGGGATGGGAAGGAATCTGGGGTGCTGATGGATGGAAGGGGGACATTGGTATGGTTGGTGTTGAAATGTTGTGTGATTAAAAGAACTCTATTATGAACAAAAAAAAAAGAAACAGTGACCAAGATAGACATTCCAAAGAATGGGAAAGAATATTCAGCCAATACCCATCTGATAAGGGGTTAATATCCAGGATATATCAGGCACTGGTGCAGCTATATACCGAAGAAACATCCAACCCCATTAAAAAAATGGGGAGAAGAAATGAACAGAAACTTTGACAAGGAAGAAATTGAATGGCCAAAAGGCATATGAAAAAATGCTCATCACTAATCATCAGAGAGATGCAAATCAAAACAACATTGAGATATCAACTCACACCACAGACACTAGCCCATATCCAAAAGGGTAAAAAGCAACAAGTGCTGGCGTGGATGTGGGGAAAAGGGACTCTCATACATTGTTGGTGGGAATGCTGACTTGTACAACCTTTCTGGAAAACAATATGGACATCCCTCCAAAGACTAGAAATTGAGCTCCCTTTTGATGCAGTCATACCACTCCTGGGAATATACCCTGGGAAGCCAAAGACACACAGCAGAAACACAATCAGCACTTTTATTTTCATATCAGCACAATTCACAATAACCAAAACCTGGAAACAACCAGTATGCCCGAGAACTGATGACTGGATAAAGAAATTTTGGTACATCTACACAATGGAATACTATGCAGCTCTTAAGAAAAATGAAGTTATGACGAAAGGTGAACTTCCCCAAAATGAGAACTTCCCCAAACCACTCCACTGGGACTTTTGTTAATAGGGTGAGGCAAAGAGAAAGAACCTTGGGTTATTTTTCCATAATCTTCATTTAGCCTTTTGTTTTCCTTTCATTTCAGTACTTTTTAGTTCTTTCTCTTTCTTTGTTTTTTCTTTTTATCTTTTTTTGCTTTTCGATGAAGCAAGATAGTTTTCAAAAAAATTGCCTAGAAATACAAAGGGCAAAAGACAAAAAGTAAGTGCATGTTCTAGAGGGAACACATACTTTTCCAGAAGGGATAAAGCAAAGAGACTCAGAGAGTGACACGTTTTCTGGGGAGAACACTGTTGTCTTGAAGAGTAAGAGGATCTTTTGTTTTTCTTGGAGTTTTTACTTTTCTGAGGGCATCCACATATCTTCAGATGATATGTGAGCTTATGCATCTTAATGGGGCTTTTTATGATTTGAGCTTCTAAAGGGACTGGTGACTTGGTGACCTTTTTAAATCCCATCTTGGTACTAGTTTTAGCTCAAAGGTAGATTTTCCTGTGTGGTGGGTTCTTGAGAATTTTACGGAAAAGTTTGCATATAAAACTCCATAGATGGAAAGTTGGATTTTATTGTACAAATAAAGGTTCCTTTTCTAGATATCCAGGCCTCTCTTTTACCTGTGAATGTTGTCACTGGTCCTGACCCTGGATGCTGCCCCCATCCTGTGAACACCCTCCCTATCTCATCCCATGCAGTCTATGCATTTCCCATAAACCACAACCATGTCCTTTCAATGTGTTGCTCTCTCTATCCCAAGTATGTTTTCCTCAGTCTGCGGCCCTGGACCATTGTGTGTGGGTTAGACACTTGTGCTTAGTACCTTGTTACTACCTGGGTGTTCAAATCTGGTCTGAATCTCAGCTTTCCTGGACATCTGAGCTTTGCCTGTTCCTGCCCCTTTCTGGGCCTATGTGGTTTGCTTGTACTGGATCATGTGTGATTGCACACAGCCCTAATTGATCCTGAATTTCAGGAAGAGAGGATAGGTCTAGAGTGTGCTTCTCAGAGAAAGACAGAGAGAAGGAGAGAGTGAGAGAGAGAGATGAGGCTAGGGCCTTCCTTTTATATGCTGCCATAGCCCAGGCCCAGTCATCATATTATCTGTTCTGATTGACTACCTGTTCCCTGGGTGACACATAAAGTGACCTAGTACTCTACACTTTTGCTCCTGTTGTGTCACTGGTCCTAAAAAATTACTATTACCAGGGGCTCCTTACCTATATCTACCCACAATATTTTTTCAATAAAACTATTTCTCTATCTTCTCCAGAAATGCTTTATTATTTCCCCCAAAATTATTTTCTATGTGAAAGACTAACATGATCCTGGTAGAGAATGAGACTTCATTCTTTGCTGACAGACCATAATCTCATTTCAGTGAGAGAATTAGAGTTTTCCAATTCTGTGTGGGCTGGGCTGGTCACCTGAGGCACACTTCATCTTCCAGCCTAAATAAAGTACAGACAAAATGAAAAGAATTTGTCCTAATCTTTAGACGCTTGGAAAGAGATATAATAAGAGAAACACAAGTTTCTTTTTAAGGAATTCCTTTAGTCTAGTTTCATTCCACACTATCAGTTCTTCCTTCCATTCCCATGAAAGTTGACGTAGAGTCAAACTCCCTGCCTCATGCTGAAATAACACATCTTCAATTTTCTGGTGATTCTAACACAAAGGAAAATTGTTCTATGTAGGATATTTTCCTGTCAGACGGAAAATTACATCCTATATTTCATGAATATTGAACCTCCTCCAGGATGATCCCTACTACTACCAATTTGGCAGGATTTCTTTTGATTTTTTCTAATTTACTGTATTATAATAAATCACAAAATTGCAAATTATTTATGATTGGGTTTCAGATTTACAATATTCCAGCACCGGTCACTTCACCAGTGCAGTTCACCACTACCATTATTGCCAGGTTTCCCCACCCCAGAGTTTGCCTCTATTGCAGGCACTTTTTCCTATGTTTTCCTTACTAGACACAATCCTTTACAGTACCAATATAGGTTGGGTATCATGCACATTACTTGACCTTCTTTCAGCACCCAGCCCTCTTTTAGAGTGATCACTTCACTACATCATTGTTTTAGTGATCCCTTCATGGATCTATGCCCACTCCTTCCACAGGGAATAACTTCCTAGAAAGGAGCAGTTATCTTGCTATTTATTTATACCGCCATTGGGTATTAGGTATCTCCCTATTATATGTCTTTATATTCCACATATGACTGAGATTATTCTGTCTGTCCATTTCCCTCTGACATATTACACTAAGCAATACACTCTCCAGTTCCATCCACATAGCAGCAAAGTGCATGACTTCATCTTTTCGTACAGCCCAGTAATAGTTTATTGTCTATATGTACCATAGCTTCTTAATTCAGCCTTATGTTCTTGGATATTTAGGTTGTTTCCAGATTTTTGCTATTATGAATAATCCTGCAATAAACATAGGAATGTAAATGGGCTTTTGTCCATTTTTGGGCCTTTGGATATATTGCAAGAAGTAGAATTTATGGTCAAAGAAAGATCAATTTCTAGGTTTTTTTTTTTTTTTTTTTGCTTTTTGGGTCACACCCGGCAATGCTCAGGGGTTTCTCTTGGCTCTGCACTCAGGAATTAGTCCCGGCAGTGCTCAGGGGACCGTATGTGATGCCGGGCGATCGAACCCGGACGGGCTTGGGCCGCCCGCTTGCAAGACAAATGCCCTACCCACTGGGCTATCACTCCGTCCCCCACTAGGTTTTTTGAGGAATGCCTATATTTTACAGAAAGACAGGATAAGTTGATATTACAACCAGCAGTGAATGAATGCCCATTTCTCTCACATCCAGAACAATGCTGGTTTTTCTTGTTCTGTTTGATGTGTATGAGTCTCTCTATGGAAGGTGCTATTTCATTCTTGTTGTGATTTGCATCCCTCTTATGATTAGTCATGCAGAGCATTTTTCATCTGTCTTTTGGTCATTTGCAGTACTTCTTTGAGGATGTTTCTATGTTTATCTTCTCTTCCCACTTTTTTAATGGGGTTGGATGTTTTTTCCTTGTAGAGTTCTGTCAGTGCTTTATATATTTGTGTCGGGGAATGCCGCCGGGTCCCCGACAGTGTCCGGACAGAGGTTGTCTTCTACCTCCGAGGACGCCGGGAGAACAGATGAAAACTCACGAGTCTGGTGCAGTTCCAAAAAATGGCTTTTAATAGTACAAAAGCTCTTCCACAGCACTAGAAGATGGAGTAAAAGGTCAAAGAGCAAAAGACCAAAGCCAAAAGCCAAAAGCCGCAGGAGCCAAAAGCTGAAGGCTGAGGAACCAAAAGGCAAAAGGTGAAGGGGCCTCAAGTCAGCCCCTTATATACACCAAAGTAACCTAATCGGGAGGTTGTCATGCCAACAAAGAACCCTAAACAGAGTGTAGTGCCACACCCTATTGTAGGTATAAACAAAGGATACACCAAGAACTAATCCCGAGATTATCTCTTATGTAAAACACTGGAGAGAGAGGGGCTGATATAAAGTAATACATCTTAACTTCATGAGCTTCATGTAATCTAGATGGTACCCACAGGTCCTTATTATTATCTGCACCAGGGTGATTCTGAGTATCTTGTTCTCTTGTACTGAAAGGGTCATACTCGCCTGCTTAGAGCAAACTAGTATGATCCTTCCTATAGTCTACCTTTAGTCTCAGCGTAGCCAGGGTGGTAGTCTCCTGGTAAATTCTAACTGTCCCACGTTGGGTGCAGTGGGTATAAAGAGGAGCTGTGCCCAATCTAGAAAACATAGAAGTCTTAGTAGATGTATAAGTCAGAAGTTATTCAATCAAGGTGACTTCTGTAACTGCCACACCCTCTAGAAGTGTTTACATAGAAGAGAGATCTCATTAGAATGAACATTGGCTTAAATAAGATTAAGCTGGGAGTGAGCAAAACAACAAAACTCCCAGATTAGCTAAACATGTCCTCCAACATATTTGGATATAAATTCTATATTTTATGGGTGGTGGGCAAATAATTTCTCCCTATCTAGAGACCATTTTTGAATTCTGTTTATCATTTATTTTGAGGTGCAGAAGCTTCTCAGTTGAATATAGTACCATTTGTTTATGTTTGAATCCATTGATTTGTTCAGTGGTGTTTCATCCAAAAGGCATATGAAAAAATGCTCATCATCAAAAATCATCAGAGAGATGCAAATCAAAACAATGAGATATCATCTCACACCACATAGACTGGCACATATCCAAAAGAGCAAGAACAACAAGTGGTGGCATGGATGCCGTGAAAGGGGACTCTCATTCAGTGTTGGTGGGAATGTTGACTGGTACAGCCTTTTTGGAAAACAATATGGACATTCCTCCATAGACTAGAAAATGAGCTCCCATTTGACCCAGCCATATCACACATGAGAATATACCATAGGAAGCCAAAAACACACAACGGAAACACCATCTGCACCTTTATTTTCATAGCAGAAGTATTCATAATAGCCAGAATATGGAAACAACCAGAGTGCTTGAGAACTGATGAATGGATAAAGAAACTGTGGTACATCTACAAAGTAAAATACTATGCAGCTGATAGGAAAAGTGAAGTTATGAAATTTGCCTATAAATGGAATAACATGGAGAGGATCATATTGAGTGAAATTAGCCAGAAGGAGAAAGACAGATATAGAATGACTGCGTTTATTGCATCACATATATATACGTATATATAGTATGTATATATACTATATAGTATATTATATATACTATATAGTATATTACTATATATAGTATATACTATATATAGTAATATACTATATAGTATATATACTATATTACTATATATAGTATATATAGTATATAGTATATATACTAGTATATACTAGTATACTACTAGTATATACTATATATAGTATATATACTATATATACTATATACTATATATACACTATATACTAGTATATTTACTATATAGAGTAATATAGTATATATATATACTATATGTAGTAATATATACTATATTACTCTATATAGTATATACTAGTATATAGTGTATATAGTATATAGTATATATACTATACATTATATATACTATATATAGTATATATACTATATATAGCATATATACATGCTATATATAGTATGTATATATATGTGATGCAATAAACGCATGCTATTCCATTTATAGGCAAATTTCATAACTTCATTTTTCCTATAAGCTGCATAGTATTCTACTTTGTAGGTGTACCGCAGTTAGAGGGAAGGTTTTGCATTTTTCCCATTTGAGTATATATGTTTTCTGTGGGCTTATGGTAAAATGGCTATCTTTTTTTTTGCTTTTTTGGGTCACACCCGGCGATGCTCAGGGGTTACTCCTGGCTCTGCACTCAGGAATTACTCCTGGCGGTGCTTGGGGGACCATATGGGATGCCGGGGATCGAACACGAGCCGGCACAGGCAGGCCGCGTGCAAAGGCAAACTCCCTACCCTCTGGGCTATCGCTCTGACCCTGGCTTTGGCTATCTTGAGAAGGTTCCTTTAATTCTCATTTTATCCAGATATGTATATTTTATATAATGCACTATTTATTTCCCACTGTCACTTGTCCAAAAGTAATTGGGTGCTGAAAGATCTAGCCACTGTCTCCTAAATGGTGTTAAGGGAAGAAAGGTAGAATAGAGTAAACTGTCATGGTAAAAAGCATAGTCTATCCTCAAGATCCCATACTCCTATTGAGGTCTCTGGTATTCAGGATCTTGTCCTCAAATAGTCAAAATTGTAAACAAGGAACCAGATAGCAAACGACTAAATTTGGTAAAAGACTTTATTTAGGGAATGTCAAAAGAGGAGAAAGTAAGGCAGGGAAGCTACCAGATTATGGGAGGGGTCTCCTAAAGTAGGATTATAAAGAAAGGCTGAAGCCCCTCCTCTTTCATACTTTGTAACAAAGATCAGTGCTTAAGCATTTATTTTATTTTGCTCTAACAATGTGAGAGATTAAAACGGAGAAGAGGATGCTGAGATTATTATCTCCTGGTGTTCTTGTTATCAGGCACTACCTAGGTCTTCCTTGTGAAATGCCATACCAATCAACACCTTTATAAAGGACCATATTCTTAATATCATCTACAGTTCCATTTCCTTCCATCTGTCCCTATCACTACCATGAAAGTAACTTTTGACCAAGACAAAAATGAGGGTGCTTTACAACCTTATTTTTTTGAAATTCTCAAAAAATTTAGTTAAAATGTTACTTTGTTCAATTATTTTATATACCAGAAACTCATGACTAATGATCATCAGACCAAACAAATAAGTATTTAAATTTTTTTAAGTTTTTAATTATTTTTTTTAATTTTTTACAATTACAATGATATACATTTAAAAAGTTCATATTTGGGTTTTTGATCATACAGTGTTCTAGCACCCATCCCTCCACCAGTGCCCATCTCCCACCACCAACGCCCCCGGTTCTCTCCCCCTCTCCAGCCCTCCTCCATGACAGGTTCTTTATTTCTTTCCCTTTCTCTCTCTTTATCTTTTCCTTCCCTTCCAGACTATTACATTCTTGACAAAAAAAGATAGAAGATTTAAATGGAAGTAAACTGGAAATCACAACTTCAATCCCCTATACAATATATAATCCCTTCAACACTGCAGGACTGACCTCTGAGCGTAGAGCCAGAAGTAGCATCTTAGCTCTCAGTGTGATTCAATCTTAACTTCTCAAAAATAGAAAAAAAAGGAGAAGAAAAGAATATAATACTGTTTTCATTAATGCAGGAAGATAAATCTTTCTGTATGTTTAAATGTCATTGTAACTAACCACATATGCACATTTATTATCTTAACCAACTACAATTTCACATTCTGAATATAGCATCTTATTTTTTTTAAAAAGTAGTTGAATAGAAGTTGAATGAAAAATAGAAGTAAATAACACCTGAATGTTTGAATAGAAGAAATAGAAGAATCGAAGAAAATACACACCTGAACCTATGCCTTTTTGCACTTTTTATGAAAATCGAATAGTCAAAATCACCACTCCGCCAAAAAATTGGTTCTCAAAAAGGCTGGACCAGAGGGGCATTCCCACCAGCAAGAAGAGTCCCTTTTCCCCTGCATCCCTACTAGCACTGGTTGTTTTTGTTATTTTGGATGTGTGCTCTTCTCTGTGGTGTGAGATTATATGTATTGCTGTTTTGAATTACAACTTCCTGATAATTAGTGATGAAGAGAATTTTTTGTGCTTTTGGCCATTTGAATTTCTTCTTTGAGGGAGTTTCTGCTCTTTATTTCTTCCCAAGTTTTGATGGGTTTGATTTGTTATTATAAAGTTCTGCCAGTGCTTTATATATCTTGGAAATCAACCCCTTAAGATGGGGTTTGGGATTGCTGACTGGTCCAGTGTTTTTTAGAGAACAATATGGACATTGCTCAAAACATTAGAAATTGAGCTCTCATTTGACCCAGAAATACCACTTCCAAGAATATTCCCTTGGGGCCCAAAAAACAGACAACAGAAACACTATCAGCAATACTATGCCCACTATATCAGCACTATTCACAATATCCAGAATCTGAATCTGCATGCCCTAGAACAGAGAACTGGATAAAGAAAATCTGGTACAGCTAAACAATGAAACACTATTCAGTTGTTAGGAAAAGTGAAGTAATTAAAGTTGTCTTTAAATGGATGGACATCAAGAGTATTACGCTAATGAAATGAGTCAGAAGGAAAAGACATATGCAGAATGATTACATTCATTTTTGGGATATAAGAATAAAAGAATGAGACAAATATCCATTGTCAGGGAAAATAAGGGTCAGGAGGAATCGTCAATAGTTGGAATCTACCACAAGTTTGTGGGGGGTGGAAGACAAGTAAGATAGAGAAGGGACCAGTTTTGCAATAATATCTGGAAATGGTAACACTAGACTAGAACTGAGTATTGAATGTGGTAAAGGGATATTCAGGAAAACCCTCAATGCCTGTTTTGCAAGGCATACTGTGCAAAAGAGAGAGAAAGATAGAGATTGAGAGAATGAAAGAGATTGAGAAAGAAAATAGTGCCTACCATAGAGTCAGATTTGTAAAGAGGCATGGAGTGTTTGTGGGAGAGAAACTGGGAACATTGGTGTTGGAAATGTGCACTGGTGAGAGGATGGATGTTAGAACACTGTGACTGAAACCCAAGCATGAGCAGCTTTGGTATGTTGAATCTCACAGTGATTTGATAAAAGAAGATTGGTAGGAGAAAATCACTGATTTGTTCAAGCACAGAAGTAGAGGGAATATACCTAGATATGTGCACACCAAACTAAGTGATGCAAAAGTCATCCCTCACAGACACATAGACTAGGAGACTATGCTTCATAATTACAGTAAAAATTCGCATTCAAAGAAAAGTGACACACTTGATAAACTTTGTAAATAGATGTTTGCTGGAGAATACAGGTAAGTTTTTCAGAAGGAAAGGTTATTTCTGGTGACCAACCAATTACGAATTATATTCCTGTTTTTATTCTTCCTAATAATTAAGTGATAAAAGTTATTCATGCCTCAGTTGACCTCACCTTGAAATAATCCATATTCTAAAGTGACGGCTTGTCCTGAAGATCTTGGAGAGGCCTATCCTTTTTTACCCACTAGTTCCTAAACCCACTTGGACAAACTGAATGGTTCAATTATGTACAATAGATTTGATAGTTGGCTGGAGCAACAAAAATAGAGGACAGAAGGGAATCTAAAGATTAGTTTTGAGTGTGTTGTGTTTGATGTTCTCATTAAACATCCAAATAAGTTTTTCCTAGCATCATTTTTAATGTAAGAATGGAATTCAGATAATAGTGAATATTCTTGAGAAATCAAAGATAGTGGTCATGGCTTATGCAAGGAACACTTGAATGTATTAATCATAAATTTAAATCAGGACCAATTGTGTATTTCCCTGTGGTTGTGTTTAGTCCTTAAGTATTGCCACAAAATAGATGACATCATCCAATAAAGAGAAATGTAAAGAAGGACTTTATTGCCAAAGATAATTTATAAACCAGAAAATTAGTTTGACCACAAAGGATTAAGAGCAAGCTTCAAAATGGAAAAGGGGGAATGGCTTTATGAGGAGCAAAATTAAAGAGACACAACCGTTTCTATAGACAGGAATTTCCAGGAGGCAACCTTGCATGTTTATAAAGGGGGATAGTAAACATGCTATTGAGGAATCTACAATAAACATAGATGATAATAAATCACAGGGACAAAAATCAATGGATAAATGTCACCAGCAAAGTATGATAATTAGGAAATAGGTGACTCTTAGTCAAAGAGGACTATATTTTGCATTTCCACCAGTTATATGCAATCAACGGTCTTCCATCTTTATCAGCACAAAGTGATCTATATGGTCTGTTTTAGTCCAACCAAAAACTAAAAAATGCAGCAATGAGGCTGTTTCAAGGGATAAGTTGTCACATTACACAAACTACAATAGACAGGTCAGGCCATTGTTTTTCTTCAGTCTAAAATTTCCAGCACAGATTTGATGATAAGAATATGGGGTACAAAGTTTTAAAAAAGTTTTTGTTATCTTATCACAGTGTAAGATATGCTATCCAAGTTTTCGTTTTGATGACTGAATTTGATTTGTTTAAAAATAGGAAAGAAGCTGAGAATCAATACATGGGTCTTCAGTTACATAATATATTAAATATGTATTCAATATTGTGACTTATTAGAAATATAATCAAGGTAACCAAAGAGTGTTGTTTCATTATATTGTTGTTAAGACTTTGAGATGGATGTGGTAGCGGCAACATCAAGATCATTGAAAGAGAAAAATTAAAGGAAGCTAGAGATCTGGAACAGAAATGAATCTATATGCAGGCATTAAAATTGATAAAAATAGTTACAACAGTAGTGTTATAAAGTATGTCAGCGAGTTACCAACATGACATTTAAGGATAATGTGTATGAAGAGGTTTCAGTGTCAAGTTAACCAGTTATTTGTAGTTAATAACATTATGAAATTAACGTGAGGATATTTCACTGTAGTGTGAAAAAGAATGGTCTGAATGAATCAATGAAGAGTACATACTACATTTACTCATAAGTTGTGCTAGTAAAAGTAAATAAAACACCACTGTAGAGAACTGATTGTAGGGGATGTGACATAATCTCAAAGGAGAGCCAGGATGAAATTAATGCATAGAAGTTAACAGTCCTGTTCTGGATTTTCCAGCTTCAGAGCTATTTATGTTTTGAACTGGAGAAATATTTTTCTTATGTGGACCGGCCTTTGTGTATCTTAGAATATTTAGAAATGTTCCTGATTTAAATCTCCCTGATGTCTGTAGCCATATCTCCAATTAACCATTATCTTGTGACAACTAGAAATGAACTACATCATGGGGAAATATTGAGGGTATTTTTTCTAGAATTTAATCAGCTTTAAAACCAAAAGGATAATATGTGGATAATGGATTTGCCTTGCACACTGCCAACTCTGGTTCTATCCTCAATTCCCCATATGGTTTCTCATTCCTGCATGTAGTGAGTACATAGCCTGGATTACGCACGGCACACTGCCAGGTGTGGCCCAAATACCTTTATTTTACCTTTTTCATATTTTCAGTAAAGTTATTGTCATTTTAGTTTGCTTACTCTACTGAAAATAATTTTTAAAAATTAACAAAATGTGTCTAATATTTGATAGATTGTATCATTCTCAATGAGAAATAATATTTTCCTTAAGGAAGAAAAAATGGTTAATCACTTTTGTGTAGATATAGTACATTTTATGTGTCATAAGATAAGGCTGACTCAAGTAAATACCTTCTACTACAATTAATCTAGTGTAATACATTTTCTTTTTTACTGAATAACTACAATGCTCTCACAACTAACCTATTTCCATTTCATCTCATTTATTTCTGTAACACAAACTTTCATGTATACTTAGGATAATTATTGATAATGTGCAGTTATTCTCCTTTAGTAACACCAAGCAATTCTGGTTTCCCATTGCATAATTCAAATTTAAAAGTGGTGTTAAATTGCATTTAAATTAAAAAATTGAAAAAATTTCCCAGTTTCTAATAGACTATAATATAGAATTTCTTATACTGCTCTGTAAATATTGTAGGTTTGACCTAATACTTTATAAGGTATCTAGAGCACGCTTTTCACCTTGGGCTAAAAATATCATAATTTTTGTTGTTTTTAGTAATGCTTTACAGTGCTCAGGAGTCACTCTTGGTGGTGCTCATGGGATCATATAGGCTATGGGAGATCAAACAATATTCTATTGTGTGCAAGGCAAATACCTTACCCTCAAAAATATCTATTCCTCATCATCTTAATTTTAATCAAACAACTAAACTCATGATCATCCATAATTTGGTATTGATGCCTGTCTGTTTCCTTTGTTGGGAATAATCTTCACTCACACTGGGTCTTCATAATTAAGATCATAGCTCAAGAAGACAAAGAGCAGAGACTAAAAAGTCAAAGAGCAGAGAGTACAACGATTAAGGCATTTTCTGTGCATGCAGAAAATACCAGTTTAATCTCTTGCACCATATTATGCTCCTAAGTACCTCCATAAGTGACCTCTGAATTAAGATAGGAGCAAGCTCAGAGCACCACCAGGTGTTGCCCACAAGCCAAAGGCACAAATAAGATCACAGTATAAGTGTCACTGCTACCACAAAACTAGTTATTTCTTGAATGGATTTTTGGCTTCTTTTCTGGGTATAATTAGCATACAAGTTCCCAGACATTTATGAAGTTATAAGTATTTTTGCCATTTAAGAAGGCAACTTTTTATTCCAGGCTTTACACTGGTTCTTCGCCTGTTTTATCTCTCTAAACCCATGCTGATATTTCTTCATTTCTTTTCCTCAAATAATACCACTTGTCTGTGACTTATCATTCTTTTGGCTTTCCTTTATTTTCTGGCCACAAGCTGCCTTTTATGCAATTCTCTTGGGTGTTTCAATACATCCAACATGATCATAGAGTCCAAGATAGGCTGTAATACATCCTGGTAGAAGAGAAGTTTCAAGAGCAAGTTTCCTGTCCTGTGTTCCAACTTTTAAATGATCTTATTCCTGATTAATAACCATTTCTATGCTTCAACTTAATGGCTAACAATCACTCTGGAAATATTTAAAGTAAATGATCAATTAAATTAACCATATTATCTGGTGTTACTCCTCCATTTTAAAAATTCTCATCTCCATGAATAGGTACACTTAGTTTTATAGGGAAAAGAGTTGAAGGACCTATACAGAGGTCATCTCTGCTGACCCATGCACATTATTTCTCTTAGGTCACCTAGCTCTTCACTTCTGTTTCTCTGGAAGGGGTGGTAGTAGAGGTGTTTAGATGAGAGTGAGTCAAATTTTGAGTTGATTGGTCAAATGTAAGTTTGATGTTTATAGATCCAGAGCAGACAACTTTATTATAAAATAAAAGACATTTTAAAGGATTAATTCATAGCAATAGAATTGTGGGAGGAAAATGTATCCACCCAGAAACATTCCCTTATAAAAAGGTATAGAATTATTAATAGCAGGGTGTGTTACTTACAGTGGGAAGATGAAGCCACAGCACATACACTTAACTGGGACCATTAAAGAGGTAACTTAGGCCTTCCAGATGTTGATGTTTATATGCTCTGTTCTTATGGTCAGTAATAGAATCTGGGTTCTTTGTAATAAATAGAGGAGTCTCTTGGTATGAAGTATTTATCCACTTTCACAATAGAATGAATAATAGATCCATCTAGGACACCAGGAAACTTCATAGCTGTGGAAATACAGAAGGACCATCGAATAGACCACTGAAGAGAGTGTATAGTTCTGGTGAATGTGCTCTATTTGGGTAATTCTTCATTAGTATCAAAGTACCTGGATAATAAAGATGTTTGAGAGTGCATCTGGGTATCAAGGAGTACTTGCTGATCAAGCTGTACTGGAGTCTGTGACAAAGAACTGAGGAGAAAAAAAAACTATGCCTATTCAGTAATACTTTGATTCTAGGAACTGATCATTTTGGATAAATGCCTTTCCCCATAGAGCTCCAAAGAGGCTGAGGCCCAAGTAATTATATGGCAAATTATATAAATGAACCAAGGTTTAGGGAGAACCTGATGGTAGTCTTGAGAATTATCCTGACACAACTTTCTAGACTGTGTTCTCAAGGTTTGAACAATCTTTTCAATTTTCATAATGATTGAGGACTTTAGGTGGAATTTAAATAATACTTCCATCCTCTAGACCCCTGATTACCTGTTCAGTCATTTCTCCATAGAAAGCATGAAAGAGGGACAATAACTTTATAACTTATGAGGTAGACAGAATCTAGAGATCATAACTCCAAGAAGTGCTATAGTTATATTTGTTTGTTTATTTTGGGGCCACACCTGGTGATACTCAGGGGATACCCCCTTACTATGTATTTAAAATTACTCCTGGCAGTGATCACAGGATGATATGGGATGCTGAAAATCAAACCTTAGTTTACTGGGTGCAAGGCAACTGCTCTACTAACTATACTATCACTCCGACCCTCTAGTAATCCTTATGACTTCTGATTCCTGGCAGAGAATACGCCTCCTCATTCAGTGAGAATATCCACCATGACCAGTAAATACTGAAAAAAAACTTATAGGGTTAACTGTTTGCTGAAGTCTTTTCAACACTTTTGGATATATGTGCATGTTCTTGTATCCTACTAATTAACTTGAGAAGCAAAATTTCCTGTAGTTTGTTGTGAGCTGTAACTCATTCATTTTTACTGTTGTTAGTGTTCAGTGGGAAATTAGTTTAAGTGGTCACCTGAGCTACCCCAAGAATCCAAAAAACTGTTTCAGAAGTTCCCTCTGGTATAACACACCCTATGACTTACGGACACACAAGCAAAAGGCAGAAATATATCCATGTCTTACCAGACCTGGCATATGTAATGACTGTTGGGTGAGAACTCATTGATAAGGCATCTCTGTCTTTTTGGGTTAGTTTTTTGCTGAGTAGAAGAAAACTCACAATTCCACTGGTCAGAGAGCTGCCCATCTAGACAACATCTCAAAAACTAACAGTAGATTCACTGCTCAAAGAATTAAATTTTTTGTGGTAGAAAATTATACCTTCTGAGCTATCATTTTCAAGTCTGATTTAGTGTCACCATAAATCAAATCTATGAACAGTCATCACCTTGAACAAGTTCCCAGAAATAAATTCTGACAATTCAAAAGTTACCTTGGTACTACATTATTTCTCTTTCCTGACCCAAAGTTTTATTTCCACTAGTTGAAAATCCAATACCACAAATTTCAGGTACAAAACATCTCTCTATTCCAATGACTTTAGTCTCTGTGGAGTTCCTGGATACTTTCCCTGTAGGGGAGGCTCCTAGGACTGAAGGAGTCTCCCATTTCATCCATATCTGACATTTTAGGTAACTATGGAAAGCAAAGGTGACAATTATAGAGTTGTTCTGTACTAAGTCCTGGTTAGAAAGGGTCTATTATCAAGTATCAGGCCTAAATGGTGCTACCATGAGCAAGTGCCTAGGGCTTGCCTTTGGTGTCAAAGTCAAAAAGACTACTTACTTCCCAGATGGCTGAGCAGATCCACACAATTAAAATGCGCAGAAACAAAGACACATGATGGCAGAAACATTAGAGCTGCCACCAGAAATGTGTGGTATTGAGAGACTACCACATCCTGGTATGATGCTAGCGACTGCCTATTGCCTAGAAGATTGTCTTGGGAACTGTGACTTTTCCACCACTGAGAAAAAAGTGAAACTTGGGCTCACTCACCTAAGGAAAAATACATGGGCTGTATCCAGGAGCCAAATGGGGCTATAATACAGAGTTTGGGACACACCCCAAAATATTGTTATGAGTTGCAAACTCTGATTTTATCTGGTTATTTCTAACTTGATAGGATGATAGGCTTGACCCAGTCTCCTAATGGACAAGGCATTGGGCTCCTAAATACTTGTTTGGTGGCTCTAAATCTATCATCTTATTCATAACCAACAATCCATACTCCTGTGCATACTTTTCCAGTAAGTGAACAAAAATCAGCAGTTTCATAGCCAATGAGTAGAGTTTAGAACTCTCTTCTGTGTCTGGGGACTGTATTAGAAGCTATCTTATTTAAAGCTTGATGGGGCCGGAGCAAAAGCACAGTGGGTGGGGTGTTTGCCTTCGACGCAACTGACCTGGGTTCGATCCCTATCATCCCATATGGTCCTCCCAGCACAGTCAGGTGTAATTCTTGAGCAAAGAGCCTGGAGTAACCCCTGAGCTTCGCCGGGTGTGACCCAAAAAAGCAAAAAAAAAAAGTTAAAAATTGAGTGCTGCAGAACTCTTCACCCCAAGAAACTATTTCCAAGGCAGGATTCAAACCAAACATGTCTCTGGGATTTATCCCTAGGGTATAAGCAGAAGGTAATGCATACCAGAAACCCAGGATGTGCCTAAGAAAAAGATTCATTTTGTAAGATTATCTTTTATAACAGTGCAGAACTAAAGTCCTTATCTTTGGTAGATATCCTCATAGTCCTCATCGTAACAATGGAAACAAAATTTTAGTAGAGGAGAAAATGTAGTCATCTGTAAAAGTGCCATTTTCTATTGTCATAGTAGGTACTGTTCCTGTGGACAGCATGTGAGATTAACACACTTATCACCAGAGATTTTCTGTGCTACAACTATTTTACTTAGAGTCTCTATTTAACAGTCATTGTAATCTATCTCTGATAACTGCAACAGCCATAGGAACAGCAACCTTCACATCCCGGATATTGCAGTTCTCAGTTTTCTGATCTCTTTCGCTTCATAGCACCTAAAGCACAGTGATCTGGATTTATATACACTACGTCTCCACCCATTTTTGTTGATGCTGTCTGATTTGTCATGTCATATTATGTATCTCTGGTAAACCAATCAGATTTTATATGCAAATGAGTGTGCGAATCCATTGTGGAATAGCCAATCATTGTTCGTGTCCTCTCAAGGATTTGTAAGATTATCTCATATTTTCTAACTGAAATAAGATTTATAGGGTGATAAATTATATATGCAAATTAGGTTACATAAATCAATCACTAGAACTCCTGGCCTTTCCTTCTCATTTTGTATATAACACTATTTCTACCACCTTTGACAGGGAGAGCAAAAACCCACTATTGTGTTTTAAAACCCGTCTGCCTTGGTTCCTAGTTTTGTGAGGGAAGGTCAAGAAATTGAGAGCATTTTAAAAACCAGATTTCAAAAGATATTTATTTCCTAAATATTTTTATTCACTTCCTAAAACATCTTTTTTCCTTCCCAGGGGCTAAACATAATCACAGAACTAAGTAGTAGAGTTATGATCATTCTAAAGAGTTGCTTTTCTTTTATTCTCAATGAAGCTAAGAGTCCAGTGTTTGCCATTTTTATTGGCTCTTCCAGTGGAGGTTAAAGAATCCTGACTATTGCATCAATTCTGTTTATGAAGGGTGTGAAATATGACACCATTGAGGTTTCTGCTAATAAGCAAAGATGGAGAGTTTCAAAACCTGTACCTGCTAGGTCTGGACTTGGCAATGCCCTTTTTAAATAAAAACATGTTCTGGGAACTTCTCAGCAATGATGGCTTTGACAGTTGCTTCTTCATCAGGGTTTTCTTCCTGCCCTTCTGGGACTCTAATGATCCTTATGTTATTCCTTTTGGCTTCATCTCGGTTATATCTTGTCTGTTCATTTATTGTGAGTCTTTTTTCCATCTTGTGCTGTTGTCTAGAGAGTCTCTGCACATCGCCTTGGTGATCAATAATTCTTTCTTCAGCAGTTGTTACTCTGCTACAGAGGCTTTCCAGTGAATTTTTCATTTCACTTATGTCATTTTTAATATCTGTTATTTCTGCTTATATTTTGGTTTACATTTTCCTCATTTCTGCTCTCATGTCTTCTTGTATACTATGCATCCTTAACAATTTCCTCTGAAATTCCTTATCAGAGAGGTTATATAGCTCATCATTATTGCTTGGCTCATCTGGGCTAAACTTCACTAATTGAGTTTAATGGAATTCTGAGTTGCATTACCATTACAATTTTTGCAGGTTCCAAGTTGTGTGTTCTTGGGTGCCTAGATAGTGTCTGGGTTGTTTGCAGTGTTGTGGGAGGCAAGGAGTGTAGGGACGTATGATCACTGGTACCTCATGTAAGATAAAAAATAAGTACTTCATGTCCAAGCTGTTTTTATCTTTGTTTTTTTTTTTGGTCACACCCGGCAATGCTCAGGGATTACTCCTGATTCTGCACTCAGTAATTACTCCTGGAGGTGCTCAGGGGACCATATGGGATGTCGGGGATCGAACCCGAGTCAAGCACATGCAAGGCAAACGCCCTACCCACTGGACTATTGTTCCGGCCCTGAAGCAGTTTTGAATTTTGTCATGTGATACCTGAATTGCCCTTTGTGTATGTTCCTGGACTGGTGCAGAGGGTCACATACCTGAGTTGGGGGTGGCAAGACAGTTGCCAGCAGTTGCAAGAAGGGAGATGTTTTGCGGGAGAAAACAATAGTATGTTACTAATATCCAAGGACAGACAAAACATAGAGCAGAAGGTCTTGTAAGTGGATGGAAGCTACTGCAAGTGTGTGGGAGTCAGAGTTTAGGTAAGACAGAGAAAGGAAAAGTGTACTCATAATTGTTGGAAATGATAATACCAGCCTAGAACTGAACATTGAGTATAGGCAAAGGGATATACATGATAACCTCTAAATGTATGTATAACAAGCCACAATGTGTAAGAGAAGGAAGAGATACAGAGAGAGAGAGAGAGAGAGGAGGCAAAGTGCCTGCCATAGAGGCAGGCCGGGGGTGGGTGGGTATCAGGAGACATTGGTGGTGGGAAATGAGCACTGATGGATGGATGGGTGCTGAAACACTGTATGACTGAAACTCAAACATGAACATTTTTTGTAATTCCTTATCTCATGGTGGTATAAGAAAAAAATTTAAAAAGCACATATTGCTGAATAAAAATAACCAAATTAAAGGACAGTATACAATATTTTCTAATCTAAAATGACTGAAAGAATAGAAAGATATGACTTTCTGGTTTAGTAATGTCCCCATTTTGTGTTCTACCTGTTAGTTTTGCGAATCACCATTTTTTGTCTACATAAAACCTGGACTATTTTCTGTCTGGTTCTCCATGCAAGTTTCTTATTTTATGATTGACAGTGGATAGCAGAAAACTAAAACAAAAAAAAAAACATTGTGTTTGAAATCCTGGGGTTTAATTTGTTGTTGTTATTGTTTGGTTTTTGGTTTATTATCACTGACTCCAGTGGATGTTTCTCTTAACCTCTGTATAATTGTACAATAAACATATCTAAACCTACCCTGTTGGATGCCACAATAATGTTACTTAGAACTGGCTATTTCCTAGATACTTCTTTGAATTTTGTATATAAAGTAATTATACAGGGTCTGGAGAGGTGTGCAGAATAAGACACCAGTCTTGGATGTGGCTGACCCAGACTGAGTCTTTGGCACTAATATGACCCACCAAACATTTCCAAGAATCATACCTGAGCACTGAGCCAGAACTTGGAGAGTTGGGTGTAACTCAAATGCCACCCCTCTCCACCAAGATTTTCCATAAAAATGAATTGTTTATTACTTTATAATTATCTATTTAACAGTTTTGAGAAGATAATTTTGTGTCCCTCATGTCCTATGTCCAGGACTCATGATGGTTCCTCGTGGTTTTATCCTCCAAATTCATGCTAATCTTCTGCTGGCTCTGTCTTTCTTAAAGACCTTTATTTCTCTGCCTAATGCTATACCCTAAATTGATTACTGTCCATTTGACCTGTTCTTAATGCACTGTGGCATACTTTCCCTTGTTGTTTCCTGCTCTCAGTCCTTTTGGCATTAAGTTGTTATCTGGTGACATGTTTATTTTTTGCTACCTTCCTGGGCTCTGCCATCTGCATGAGCATGAGCATAGGATCCAAGAGAGCCTACTATCCATCCAGGTCAAACAGAAGGTTCAAGAGAAAGTAAACTATTTTGTGTTTCCACTCTTATTTCCCTCCCTTATCACCTCCATGTTTTATCTGACTATATATTGTGAAATTTATTTTTTAAAAATAAATTCTGTTTGCAATCATGTTTTTTTATTTTTAATTTTTATTTATCATTAAAATCATTTTTAAGTATTTAATTATACCACCATGAGATATACAAATAAAAAGATATACAATTAAAAAAGTTCATATTTGGGTTTTGGGCATACAGTGTTCCAGCACCCGTCCCTCCATCAGTGCCCATCTCCCACCACCAACGTACCCGGTTCCCTCCCCCTTCCCCAGCCCACCTCCATGGCAGGTTCTTTATTTCTTTCCCTTTCTCTCTCTTTCTCTTTTCCTTCCCTTCCAGACTATGGATTACAGAACATACATTAAAAGGTTGTCATGTGTATCCTTTTGCCTCTATTTAATGCTCAGTTCTAGGTTGGCATTAGTACCCTCGACAAATTATTAGCACACTGTTCCATTTTCTGTCTTACCTAAGCTCTGACTCCCACGTTTGTGATAATTTCCACCCTTGACAAGACCTGCTGATATATGTTTCACTTGACCTTGGATATTGGTATCATAATATGTACATATATATTTATGCCATGCAAATAAATGCAGTCATTCTGTGCAATCATGTTTTTGGTTTCATAGTGGACATTTTGTAATTAGTTATTGAATGAATTGATACACTTGTAAAAAGTGAGGCTTATACTAGTCCTGTTTCATCTCCGTTGAATTTATTGTAAGTTTGCATGATTTTTTTCAGTTTTAATCCCACTATTAATTTACAATAAGAAATCCATGGAGGGGGCCATTTCAAATGTAATAGCATTCTAAATCAAGAGAGAAAAGGATTGCAATTTTAATCCACTTTGAAGCCATTCTGTTTACTTGATGCCTAAGGAGGATCAAGAAGATTAAATTGGCTCTAAAATATTACAAACCTAATTACAGGTGATATTGAAAATCCAATATATTCTTTTACAATGACACTTAAGTCTTCTTCTATTAAACACAAATTTGGCTAATATCGCAATGCCTGATACAGTTAGGATAACGTGAAATCTGAGATTCACTTCACTTAAGTACTTGAAAATTTATTACCTAATCTGAAGGGATTAGAATGTTTTTATGATGTTGAATGTTATGTCCTAATTTACACAAAGCAATTGTGGCATACATAACAATTAAATTTAACATAGTTTCTTTTCTAATGTTATCAAGTGATGTTCTCCATTTTCTTGTCAATTAAAATTTTATTGTGAGAGATCAAATAGGTGGAGTTTAGAAAGGTTTCTCCTCCCTCATCTCACTTCAATTTTCATAGCATAACCATTAAATTCTCTTTATTTCACAAATTGTCTCAGATACAAACATTGTCTCAAATTTATTTGAGTGCAAATTTTATATTATACATTTTAGGCCTGCATGCAACATTATTTTTTAACCAAAAACTTTGCTATAAAATTATCTCCCTGTAGATCCTTTAAGTCTGACATGAACTATTAGGATTATTTATGATTATTACCATTTTTGTCTTCTACCAGCTAAAGTCATATTAATAACTTTTGTTTGAGAAAGGTGTCTAATTTTATTATTCATTTATACTTATTTGGTTGATCCAATTCCTAGGGAATGGTGAAAGAAACAGGATTAATCTACGAAAATTTTGTTACATTTTAGTCTACAGTTAGTTTCCTGCTAACTATAATTAAATAACCTTACAGAACAAAATTGAACCATGAAGAGAATCCTCTTGTATGATACAAGTGTGTATTTTGATATTCAGTTGTTCTTAGGTACTACTATGAGTGTTACAATTTGCTTCAGTGCCTTTCTCACTGATAGCTAGAGTAAAAATAAAACACCGACTTTTCAGTATTTGACAGACACCAATGAGAAGCAGAAAAATATTAAAGTCATCTCTTTAATAAATAATAGATATTTATTTACTACTGTATGCAAAAACATGCTCAGTAGTAAAGTACAGTATAAACAATACAAACTTGTATAATTTCTTCTTCCACAACTCATATAAGAAAATGTTTATTTGTGCTAGAGAGATAGTATAGAGGTTAAGACACTTGCTTTGCCTTACATGTGACCAACCTCAGTTCCAACTCATTCACCACTTATTGTCATCTGATCGCCAGGAGCAATTCCCAAGCACTAAACTAGGAGAAAGCCTTAAATTATATTGAGTATTACCCCACCCCAACCCCATTCTAATTAATCAAAACAAAGAAATTGTCCACTTAAAGTGAGATTGCTACTTGTGTTCAATTTCACATAGCAGCAAAAAAAGGAAAAAAAAGTTTTCTTAACATAATTTTGAGTTCAATTTAATTATCCATCTTTCTTAGAGTGATTGAAAGATTTGAAGGAGTAATATTTATGCTAAATTATTTGGAAGACTCTAGTGATGTCTACCAATGAGTCTCCTAAAAATAAACTTACTAACTGCTGGTTGTTATAACTGCAATATGCTCATCCATTATTTAATCTAAAGTATAGAATTAGTTCACCCTCACATTTTCCTCAGCATGAAATGTCTCTCTAAATGTGATTCCATGTGAAACTCTTTACTAATATTTTGCTTTCTTTTCTAAGTTTTGCAATGCTAATTAATGTACTGATAAGAAGTATAAAGTAATATATATTTTAACTATCTCTAGTTGTTATAAAATGAATGAAATGTACAATTTGCTAGTAAAGAACAAAGTATGTAGAAAACGAATGGGAAGAAAAACAGCTGTTGCAATAAAAACTAGAGGAAAAAGGATGTTCTCTGCATTTATATTCATTACAGAAAATTCCTGTTTTAGCTGAAATATGCATTTTAGCTAAATAAAAAGTAATCTGTGTTTGAAATATGAATCTACAAAATAAATATGTTAATGAAGAAAAACAAAAAGTAATTAGAACACATAGAACCAGAGTCCTAAATTAATCATCCCCTCACTAAGTAATTTGTTTTTTTTTGGCAAAAAGGAACCAATTTTAAAATATGCTGATTACTGAGGTTCTAACATAAAACACTTCTAGACAAACTATATGGAATCAGTAATGACTTTGCTCATTTTCTTGCACCTTCTGTAGCCAATTAATATATTTACACAAAGACAAGTTATATTGTTCTGATGACTCAGATATTGTCAATCATTTTGTTCAACTTACCACAAGCATCTTATGAAAATTCAATGCAATAATCTAGAGGACCAGTTTTTCTGTAAGTGAAAACTATATAGTTGTACTATTTATGATAGCCAACAATTAGCCTATTGTTAAAATTTTAGTGATAAGTTCATAATTCTGTATTTGTCACTAAGAAACTTTAATTAATGTCAGAGTAGCTAACAATATAAATAATAAATACTTGATATAAATGAGTTTCCAATATATAGCTTTTTTGTTATGCGTCATTTTGTTTTGTTTTGAAGCAACACCAGGTTGTGCTCAGTGGGTACTCCTGGCTCTACACACAGAAATTACTCCTGGAAATGCTTGGGGGACCTTATGGAATACTTGGGGATCCAACTCACACCTGCTGCCTGTACAGAAAATGCCCTGACCTCTATACTATTGCTTCATCCCCACCAATAGATATAATACCTTTGAATAGCCAGAGATAAGGTTAAAAGCTTGTGAGCAACTGAGAATAATAAAAGTCATACTTCAATGTGAACAACAAGAACTTAACATTTAAGGGCAAAATTTGAAAATTTAAGGAGCTAGTTTCAAGTAAATAGTTTAGTTAAACCATTTTAATGTTTTCTTTGCTGTTGGCTGTATCTAGTGGTGCTCAAGACCTAGTCCTGGCTCTGTGCACAGCAATTACTCTAGGCAGTGCTACAGGGACCATAAAAGGTAACAGATGGGATCAGAGGGGTAGTCCAGTGGGTAGGGCATTTGCCTTGCACACGGCCAACCCAGGTTCGATCTCCGGCATTCCATATGGTGTCCCGAGCACCATCAGGAGTAATTCCTGAGTGCAGAGCCAGGAGTAACCTCTGTGCATCGCTGGTGTGACACAAAAATGACAAAAATATAGGTACCAGGGATCAAAATTGGGCTGCTGCATGGAAAGAAAGTGCCTAATCTCTTGTACTATATCTCCAGGCTCTTAAAGTTCAGGGTCTCTTGTTCCTCTTTATTTGGGGAGTGACATGGTGGTGCTCAGGACCTATTTACAGTTCTATATTTTCTGTATGCTCCCACTGGTGCTTGAGGATTGAATAAAGACCTCTACCCAGCAAAACATATATTCATTTCATTGAACTCTTAGTTCCTTATATAGTGCTTTGATATTTTAGAACAAATATTGTGTCAATGGGGTTGTAGTAATAATACAGTGAAGAGCATTTATTGACCTGAGATTAGTCTCCAGCATCCCATGTGGACCCCTGAGTATCACCAGAAGAAATTCCTGACTGTAGAGCCAGGAATAACCCCTGAGCATCACTGGGCGTGGCCCAACAAGAAAAAAAAAACAATTGTCTCAATAATCAGATATAACATTTAGAAAACATCAAATATCGATGAAGCTTATTAAAATTTATTTCTAATACTCCATTTGTTTGTACAATTTAAGTAGCATTTTTGTCATATTAATACTAAAAGATTACAACCCATAAAAGAACACAATCACCTATCATTCAAGTCATTTGTTACCATTATTTGAAAATGACTAACAATATACTACTAGTATATTATTTTCAGATTTACTTTAAATATTCACTAAGTATATTTGTATTTTTTTCAGTTATCCACTGAACATAGTGAATTTCATACGTATCTTATCATAGTTGAAATTAGTCAAGATTGCTATTAACAACCAATAAAATTGACTGAACAACATCAAAATAATTTATAGAATTCACTAGGTCACTATATAACTAGACATCCCGTTGTTCATCGATTTCCTCGACCTGGCACCAGTATCATTTCTATTTGACGCTATCATGTGCCAGTGTATCCCAATGGCATCTGCTTGCTTCAGGAATACAGACCCTCAAACTGTTCATTCAGGGTCTTGACGAAAGAGTCTGACCATCTTCTAGGTGGGCAGCCACGTGATCTTTTGACGTCCCGTGGTATCCAGTCGGTAACAGCTCTAGTCCAGCAATAGTCTCCAAATAGCATTACATGTCCAGTCCATCTGGTTTTCGATGCTTTGGCAAACGAGACAGCATCGCTGACTCTGGAACGGCGATGGAGGTCAGAACTCCGATTCCTTCTCTCACTTGAGTAAGGCATGAAATTCCAAGCATAGCTCTTTCGATTCCTCTTTTGGAGACCCGAATAGCGTTCTCATCCTGCTTTCGAGGGCCCAGGTGTCTGAGGCGTATGTTAATGCAGGGAGAACGGTGGAGTCGAAGAGTTGTGCCCAGAGCTTGAGGTTCTTTGTCCTTTTTAGCTATTTCTTCAATGCTTTTGAAGGCATTCAGTGCTGCCCTTATCCTTCTGCTCAGCACAGGTTTTAGGTCATTCATCATGTTGACTTCTCGACCAAGGTACACATAACTGCTGTATTCAGAGATTTTTGTTCCATTGAGAGTGAATGGGGCCTCTGGAACTAGTTCATTTTTCATGAACAAAGTTTTGTTGAGATTCACCAGTAGGCCTATCTTTCCACTGAGAATGTGGAAAGTATAGAATTATGCTAACAAAATTTTCTCATAATGTGTGGTGGGAATTTGGCACTGTTGGAGGGATTGGTGCTGGAACACTGTATGGCAGAGACCCAATTTTGAACATCCTTGTAATATTATATCTCACATTGTATAATAAAAATTAAAAAATAATCCTCTCCTAAGCTAAAGACCTGGACTCAGAGAATAAGCAGGAGCCAGATTTATAAAAATGTATACCACCTACTCACTGTGTCTGAAATATATATCCTTTTTAAGAACATTCTAGAGCTTACAAGGCATCACTGAGGAAATTTTCAGGATAGGAGAATTCAGAGGAATTGAAATAAGAAACTGTTAGGTACTGCTTTACCTATATTTACAGATGTGAAAGAAATTATATATAGGCACTGTAAGTGGACTCAAGAGACTTAAAAAATAGAAGAACTATAAAAGTTAGATCCTACTATATTAGTTTTGTTTTGTCATATAAAAACAAAAAACAAATTTACTTCAAGCAAATTTCTTTGGGATGATGGAGAATTAGTTCAATGCATAAATCCTATGTTTTAAATGCAGTAAACTTGGACACTTAGATTTAATCCCTGTACTGCCAGTAGTGATCCAGCACTTCCAGCTGTGACCCAACCAGTATTCCATCGTTCATTAAAGTAACAATTACATTATAATATTGTATAATTTTTGATATGCATCATTAAATCTCAACAATTACATATAATATTTTAAGTGAACCTCTAAAATTTCAGTTTTATGCATCATCAATTGACCTTTTTGCTGTTTTAATAATCACCTTCCTTTTCTTCCCTTTGTTAACTAATAATTGGTCAACGATGAAGTCCTCAATTTCAGAATAGCATTGATTTCATTTTTAAACTTTCGGCTTTTTAGGTCAGGACCACCCAGGCCATTCTTTCTTCTATCGTATTCAAGGTCAATTTGATTATGGAAATTAGTGACATATGCACATTATCTTCACTTTGCCAAAATACTTTTGATTGTAAGAAAGCCACATTTTTTGTCTATATCCAAGAAGAGGGATGGCACAATGACTAAATACTTAGGACTGAACATTGAGATGACTAAGTAGGGAAGTCATCTTAGATTCCTACCTAGTCATACTAAGGATGGAAATTCGATTAATTCATTGCACACAATTCCCCACAGAATTAGTTGCAAAAGGAAGTGATACTGGATTGGAAATAGACTTAGAACTCTCAGTCAAACATAACAACTTGTTAATTTAGGACATTTCAGGATTAATATTGTTTGGAAATAGTACCAACATTTGCCTAAAATTCCACTCTTGGATATATGTCTTTGACAAATACTTACAAATGTACACTAGGAAGCAGGTGTTATAATGTTATCAGTAGTGTTGTTTTTGAAGGTCCTAGTCCAGATTGGTGGTGGTGGAAAATGTCCACTGGTGGAGAGATGGGTACTGGAACACTGTTTGACTGAAACCCAGTCATGAACAATTTTGTAATTGTATATCTCACAGTTTATAATAAAAAACATTTTTTAAAATATCCTAGTCTGGAAATCACCAATATTCATCAACATGAGAATAAGCACATTTATCCTTATATTTTAGAAAATGGAGTATTTAAATCAGTATTAAAAATAATACTCAAGCATAGCTATGAATAAAATTAATAGTGAATTATATTAGGTGAAATATAGCTATAAGTATAATTTATAATAATACTCATAGCTATAAGTATAGCTATACATAATATCTGATAATTTTTAGAAACAGATGTTTTAAAAAGCTACGAAATAATAGGAATTTTTTTCATTTGGGGGAGAGATTGGGTAGAGCTGCTACCCGCTCTCCCTGTGCTCTACTGGCCATGAGGCATCCTGGAGGGAGGGCGGGTCCTGATCATTGTCTATCACCCCAACAGAGCCTCAGAACAAGCCAAAAGAACCCCCGCACCATAATGGCAGCCATTTTCAAGGTATAGACTCCACAGCTCATCAGATAAACTGATTTCAAGCCCAAGTATGCGGGTGTCTGCAGCTAAAGTCACTCAGTTTCCATGGAGATGGAACTTGGATGTCTTTCCCCACCTGTATCCCAAACAGAAGGCAGGTGGACAGGACCACAAACTGCTCCTGGACTCTCGGCACATCTCTTCGACTCCACCGTTCTCATTGACACACGGGGCAGAGCTGCTAATGGTTCTCACTATGGCATGTGACTACTATGCGACCACACAATATATCAAACTATTAGAAACCCACCATGCTCTAGAAAAGCAGATAGTCAATGCAAGAACAGAAATCAGCCAGACTCCCACATAATAACCCAGAAAAAAATCATGACATTATCAATAACATTGAGGTCTTCGTTTCCTTCCTAGAAAGGAAGACCTCAAAGAGAGAAGAGCAGAAGTACATGAAGATGCAGCAGAAGCAGGGAAAAACATTCGCAACGCCCGCTTGTCCTTCGCCAAATATAAGACTAAGATGACTGCCCTCCGACGCCCTGATGGATCTATCACATCTAACAGAAATGCAATGGACAAGATTATCCATGACTTCTACTCAGATTTCTTTGATATCCACATCCACCTGCCCACATACCAAATTCCACAGGATGAATATGTCTTGCCCAACGTTCTCCCTTCTGAAATCTGACATGCCATTTCGTCAGTAAAGAAGGGAACAGCACCAGGCCCAGAAAAGTCAGACCCGAACATCTGAAGAATCTGCCGTCAATACTCATCAATACACTAGCTTGGCTCTTCACATGCTACCTGTCCGAATGCAAGGTGCCCTCCCAATGGAAAACCAGCAGGATAGTTCTACTGTTCAAGAAGGGAAATATTCACAACATCGGCAACTATAGCCCCATCTGCCTGTTGTCTGTCATCTACAAGCTCTTCACTCGAGTCATCCTGAACAGGATTGGCAGAACACTAGATGAAGGACAACCATGCGAACAAGCTGGCTTCCAGAAAGGATTCATCACAATCTACCATAATCACACAGTAACCAAGCTCAATGAGGTTTGTAGGGAGTACAAAGATGCCGCTCTGTCTCACATTCATTGATTTAAGAAAGCCTTTGTTTCTGTGGAGACTGAAGCAGTCGCCGAAAACCTAACCAGGGCTTTCAAACCCAATGCATCAAGATCCTTCGTGAGCTGTATTATGGATTCACCACCAGGATCTCACCATTCTACAAGGAAGTGATCATTGATGTCAAAAGAGGGGTTCGACATGGTGATACTATTTCAACAAAACTCTTCAGTGCCACCCTTGAGAACATCATGCCATGATTAGAATAGAAAGGAATGGGAGTTAAGATAGACAGTCAGCAATTACACCACCTCTGCTTTGCCGATGATATTGTTCTAACAACACCAAGCATTAGCCAAGCGGCACAAATGCTGGCTGACTTTGACCGAGAATACGGAAAGATAGATCTACAGCTAAATCTAGAAAAAGCAATGTTCATGAAAAATGAACTAGTTCCAAAGGCCCCGTTCACTCTCAATGGAACAGACATCTCTGAATGCAGCAGTTATGTGTTCCTATGTCGAGAAGTCAACATGGTGAATGACCTAAAACCTGAGCTGCGTAGGAGGAAGAGAGCAGCATGAAATGCCTTCAAAGGCATCGAAGAAATAGCTAAAAGGACAAAGAACCTCCGGCTCCAGGCACATCTCTTTGACTCCACCATTCTCTCTGCATTACCATACGCCTCAGAGTCCTGGGCCCTAAGAAAGCAGAGTGAGAATGCTACTCAGGTCTCCCAAAGAGGAATCGAAAGAGCTATGCTTGGAATATCATGCCTCACCCAAGTGAGTGAAAGAATCCGAGCTCCCACCTCCATTGCTATTCCAGAATCAGGGATGCTGTCTCATTTGCCAAGGCTTCGAAAATCAGATGGGCTGGACATGAAATGAGATTTGGAAAGGACCGCTGGACTAGAGCCGTTACCGACTGGATTCCACGGGATGTCAAAGACCACATGGCCGCCCACCTACGAGATGGTCAGACTTCTTTGTCAAGACCCTGAAGGAACTGTTTGAGGCTCTTCATATTCCTGAATCAACCAGATCCTATTGGGCTACTTTGCCACGTGATAGTTTCCAATGGAAATGTTACTGGTGCCCGCTCGAGCATATCGATGAGTAACGGGATTCAAGTGATCAAGTGATCAATACCATTCTTTTTTTTTGCTTTTTGGGTCACACCCGGCGATGTTCAGGGGTTTCTCCTGGCTCTGCACTCAGGATTTACTCCTGGCGGTACTTGGGGAACCATATGGAGTGCCGGGGATCGAACCTGGGCCGGCATGAGCTGGCCGTGTGCAGGGCAAACGCCCTACCCGCTGGGCTATAGCTCCAGCCCCAATACCATTCCCTTTTATGGGCTGTAAAGGTCAATATAATTGGTGTCAGCTGAGGGAGCAGTTATGGGGTAGGGGTGGGTAGGAAATGAGTATCTTTGGTGGTGGATTGGTATTTGATGATGAGACTTTCTAATTACTCTATTATGAAAAGCTTTGAACTTTGAAAATATGGTGTTTTAATTTAAAAAAGAAGGGGAAAAAGGCATGGGTATATGAATCAAATGGTAGAGTACATGCCTAGTGTGTGAGAACACTAGTTTTATTTGAGTTGTTAACTGGATCTGTAGCACTTCCTGATCTGAACATCCTTGAATGTGGTCCTTATTTTTTAAATATCAAATTAGACTATTCTTTGAAAGAGTCATAATAGCACTATACCGTACAAGCAATTACTTAAACCCAAAGTCAGAAAAGTATTACTTCTGTAGTGGATAAATCTTATTGTGAAGTTTACATCAGTAGTTTCTGTTTTTTGTCTGTATTCTACTTTTTTAATTTATTATAACACTGTGAGAAAGACCTTTGCAAAACTATTTATGATTGGGTTTGGGTCATACAATATAGCTGCACCCATCTCTCCACCAGTGCACATTTCCCACCACCAACGTCCCCAGAATCTCTCCTCTATAAACAAGCCTGCCTTCATAGTATGCACTTTACCTCTTCTCTCTCTTTCCCTGTATATATCTATCTCTCTTCCACATTGTGGCTTGCCATACATAATTTTGTGGATTTTCATGAAAACCCCTTTGCCTATTTTCAATGCTCAATTCTAGTCTGGCACTACCATTTTCAACAATTAGTATAACACTATTATATATTTATATCCCACAGATGAATGCAGTTATTCTACATCTGTCCTTTTTACTTGGACGATTTCACTAAGCATGTAGTTCTCCATGTCCATTCATTTGTAGGAAAATTTCATACCTCATTTTTCCTGACAGCTGCATCGTATTCCATTGTTTAGATATGCCATAGTTTCTTTATTCTGTTTTCTGTTCTAGGGCATTTAGGTGGTTTCCAGATTCTACTTCTTGTGAATATGCTGCGATAAATATAGAAATGCAGATTGTGTTTCTGCCCTGTGTTTTTGGGTCTCCAGGTATATTACCAGGAGTGGTATTGTATCATAATCTTTGATTTTGTATTTTATAAGCTTTTCAGTAAACCCTGTAAATTATGTTTTTCCATTATATTTCTTTATAAAAATGTAAAATCAATGATAACATAAAAATAAATTAATAAGTCTAAGAGAAATTAGGCACTAAATAATATTCCAAACTTGCAGCATTAATATTTTTAAATCAGTGTAGGTGATGCTATCATATATTCAGAGTGAAAAGTTATGATAAGAAAAAAAAGGTCTTGGGACTGGAGAGATAGTCCAGCGGGTAGGGCGTTTGCCTTGCACGCGGCTGGCTTATGCCAACCCGGGTTCGATCCCGGGATCCCATATGGTCCCCCTGAGCACCGCAAGGAGTAATTCCTGAGTGCAGAGCCAGGAGAAATCCCTGACCATTGCCGATGTGACCCAAAAAGCAAAAAAAAACCTTAAGCAAAATGTCTGATATATATGTTAATGCTAATTTACATGAATTCTTGATGCTTTATTGATGATTGGGAATGAGGTCTATAATTGCTACTGGTATTTGGCATATCAAATATGACACGGGTAGCTTGCCAGGCTCTGCCGTGAGGGTAGCATACTCTTGTAGTCCAAAAAAAAAAGTCCTACCTAGCCCAGCGCGGTAAGGCGTTGCCTTGCACGTGGCCGGCCTGTGCCAGCCCAGGTTCTATCGGCATCCCATAGGGTCCCCGAGCACCGCCAGGAGTAATTCCTGAGTGCAGAGCCAGGAGTAACCCGAGCATCGCGCGGCTGTGACCCAAAAAAGCAAAAAAAAAATCATTTGAGTCAATTGACAATGAATGGAAATGATGTGCAGCAATGAAAACTATATGAGGCACTGGTATTATAATCAATTTGCTTCTTCAAATATTTGTTTACTATAACCCTGTCTTCAATTGCAAGGAAAAATAATTTAGTGACAGGAAAATCTCTGTATTGAAAATTTACTACATGGCTTCCTTCCTTTCTTTCTTTCTTTTTTTTTGGGGAGACACCCAGCTATACTCAAGACTGGATCTATGCTCAAAAATCACTCCTAGTGGGTCTCAGGGGATGATATGGGATGCTGAAGATGGAACTCCAGTTGCCCGCATGCAAGGCAAGTACTATACGTGTTGTACAATCAATCACTCTGACACTGCTATGTGTCCTGGTAGTGACAAGAGTTGTTTAATTTGGATGGAGTGATAGCCCAGTGGGTAGGGTGTTTGCCTTGCAAGCGGCCGGCCCATGCTGGCCCAGGTTCAATCCCCGGCATCCCATATGGTCCCGAGCACCGGTAGGAGTAATTCCTGAGTGCAGAGCCAGAGCTAACCCCTGAGCAATGCCGGGTGTGACCTCATTCCCATGGCCTGATGGAATGGTTTGAGGCTCTTTATGTTCCTGGAGCAAGCAGATGCCCTTGGGCTCTACTTGCATGAGACAGGTCATAAGGAGATGTTACTGGTGCCTGCTTGAGCAAATCGATAATTAATAGGAAGACAGTGATACAGTGATACAGTGATTATTGATGATTATTCTTGTCCATCTCTATGCATATTTGTACTTGAATCCATCATAGATTGTTTGCCGTAATCTGTAGTAAAATAGAATACATAATTGAAAATATGTATTGAAATATGGTATAGATAAAAATTGTTAAGGAATCATTCTGATAAAATATTTCTGGATCATGCATAGTTTATAATACAATATTTAGTTACCTTCTAAAATTTTGAAGCAGAGTTCTTATGATAAAATGTGAGAATTTTGGTAATTATATTTACTAAGGAAAATATCAGGTTTGTAAATCAATATTGCAATACTCACTGAAATGGCATTAAACTTTCAAAAATTATAGCAGTTTATGACAAGTTGCATGATATAATGGAATAATTGGTAATCATTTTCTGTAATTAAGATGTGACTATTTTTACTATACTGCTTTTTCTTTCACTTTCACTGTTTTTAGGGATGTATAAAATAAAAGTCACAGGAAATCTTTAAAACTCTAAGGGTTATTCTTTATTTTTTCAAACTCTGATATTTTATTTTCTCCTTCTACTTCCTTTTATAAATTGTCTAACTATGGTAATGTGTGTCAGTGTGTAAAGTTGAAACTTGTAAATAGACACACGAAAGTAGTTTCTGTGGAGTTTCAAGAAGGAAAGCTAGTTGATGTGTAGTGGGAGGTACTACTTGGTTAAACAGCACACAATTTCTCAGAAATTAAAGAGACTTTCAAGCACTGAGGCTGATGATTTACAAAGAGGGGGATTGGTGAGGTAAATGTGAAATACTTGAGCATAAAGGTTAAAGGATTAGAAGTGACTGAAGAATCACTGACATTGTTTCTGCAGTCAAAAGAGAAATTGGAGCATGCAATGAATATTATACTATAAACTACATGCCAGCAGGGGAAACATTTCTCTAGGAAATTAAATCCTCATTGCAGCTGTCACATACACTGATACATTGCTTTGCTTTAAAGCTATTTGTATGAAGATGAAATAAAAGGAAAACTGTACTGATAGTGGTAGGGTGGGGATAACTCCACTATTTATGTACTCATATATTAAGTGGCAGTGTTACTGAATAGTGGTCGGGTGATGTTATACGGGTTTTAAAACATTGATATTGAAAATACTCATTTTGTGAAAATGATCAACTTAAACTTTTAAAGATCAATATGTCCATAAGATGTTTATTATTAAAGAGATTTTTCCTAATTATTAAAACAAATGTCAACTCTGTATCCTCAGACAGATGAAAATTATTGACCAATGAATTATCTTATCTCCTTAAGTGATGTGTATTATTGAAGGCATATTCATAGATATCTTCCAAATCAAAAATATATATTTGGTAAATGTGTATTGAGTTTGCTTCACTACAAATTTTCAAACAATTAAAGTAATGCTTTAGGGCTTAAATACTTACTAAGATATGATTTGCTGTGCAAGCATTCAAGCATGAGAACTTATGTTACACTATGTGGGTTTTTATGTTTGTTTTGAGACCACACTCTCAGGTACTCAGAGCTTAATCCTGTCTCTGTGCATAAGAATCACTCTTGGACGTGCTTGGGGTAGTATATATAGCACATTTTACGGTATCCAGGATTTGGAAACAAACCAAATGTCAAAATACTGATGAATGGATAATGAAGTTGTGGTATACTATTCATCGACAAGGAATGATGAAATCATACAGTCATTATGACTTGGTTGAAACTAGGAAATTGCCTATTAAGTGAGGTAACTCAGAAGAAAAGGACCAAATACTAGAAGATTTAATTTTGGTTATAAAGATAAGGGAATGGATGTTATCAAAGGTAGGCAAGCCCTATATTGCAGAAAAAAATGCTAAGAAAAATGAGAAATGGAAGGAGTTATTATGGACCTTGAACACTGGTGTTGTAAAGACAAGGTATACATTAAAACCGTTAGAAACAACACAACTGTAAGGATGAGACACAAAGCACAAGAGTGAAACGAAAAATTTGTCTATTAAGGAGGTAAATTGGAGGATAGTACATTGGGAATGTTGATGGAAAACTGTTAGCACTTGTTATGGGATTGGAATTGGAAATTGTGTGCCTGAAACTCAACTATTAACAGCTTTTTAAATCACTATGCCTATATAAAATAATCATTAAATGGGTAAAATAAATAACTAATATCCTATTTTTCAGTGGTATCTACAGTGATTCAATTTCATTGGCAAGAAAAAACAACAAACACAAACAAATGGCATTGCATGAAACTAAATTCTTTACCAAAATCGTGCATTGTGTCCCAAGTTCCTCTCCCTGCTCTCCTAATAACCTTTGCAGACTCGGTTTTCTCAGTTGAATTATTATAGTTTGGGTCATATGCTTATGATGGTGTTCATGGCTGTGGATTTCCTGTACACAGTTATCCTGCCAAGATCAAAATGTCCAAGACTTTTCACTGTTGGAATTTAATCCAGCACTGTTTCTGAAATACCTGGGTGATGCCACACTGTTGAAAAAATCTCTGGGGGTTCTCCCTGAGGTGAGAGGGCTTTGGAGACATTGCACCAGAGATTGGGAAGGACACTACCAAAAAAGGAGTGCTGTCTTCCCATAATTGTTACTTGATAATTATTATTAGCAACTATTATTTTGTTGATAGTAATAATATTACAAATTTGATAATAATGAATATTTTAGTAATCATTATTAACAATTGCTAATAAATTTCCCATTGTTTCAAACAGCTTGGACTTGACATTGGGTGCCCTTCTCTCCCTCCCTAAGAGCTTATGTTGAGTTACACCAACTGCTGTGCTCCCGGGTCATAGGCACAATAGGCCACAGGGGTACTCCTAATCCTCCTTGTTTATATTTAACTTCTTTCTGTACAACTTCCCAAATCATTTTATCCCTGTCCCCCACTCATTTCAGAGGCCAGTTTCTTTTTACTATATTAAATCAAGTTGATATCAATTAAATATTACCGGTTGCCAACCTGTAACCCATTCATCTGTCTATCAACTGGGGAACATTCACCATGGTCTGTGACACATGACTAGTATTATATTATTTCTAGTCTGCTTTATTGATGACCACTTTCTCTTGAGCATTTTGGCCTTATGATTTCTTCTTTGGAGAAGGGATAAATATTCAATTCTTTTTCAAGCTTTTTTGGTTTATAATCCC
>JAJIBD010011920.1:0-45137 GCA_021461705.1 Cryptotis parvus
CTAACACCATGCACAAAGGTCAGATCAAATGGATTAAAGATCTTATTATCAGACCTGAATCCTTAAAAGTACGTCAAAGAAAATATAGGAAAAACCCTCTACAACATTGAAGCTAAAGGCATCTTAAAAGGTGAAATTCTGTCAATCAAATAATACTTTCACACACACACACACACACACACACACACGGACTTCACACAGTCCTTGCTAAATCTCTGCTGAACCCACCTGGTGAAACTTCAAATAGATTAAGTCAGCTTTTGTCTTCCGAGATCTGTCCATTGACTCTTAAGCTTCTCTGAGGATAAGCAGTCATACAGGCCCATGGATTTCACTATCAACCACCTCCACCACCTCAAGCCTCCTGTGCTAGCAGCACCCTCAAACTCCTAGCAAATGACTCTGTCTACAACTTAGATGAAATATGTGAGTATGCTTGTGTTTGTATCATGACAAATGTATATGACAAATATCATATATAGATATACATGGCATATGATACGGGAAACTCAGCAAAATTTCTATTCAATTCCACCCACATTCCTTCCCCAGAAAACTAAAATCACTGAGATATGATTTTTTGGTGTCTCTGACCATAAAACTTGATTAGAGCACTAAACCCTCAATTTCTTGAAAACTGGAAAGACTGTACAGAAAGCAAAGCACGTGCAGGCATACATCTAACCCCAGTTCATTCCCCAGCCACATAAAGTCATTTTAGCACCACTTTGGGTCACTCCTTAGCACTGAGCCAGGAACAGCCTCTGAACACTGCCAGGTGGACCCAACTCCCCAAACAACACCTCTCAAAATAAACCCCAAGCCCTTAATTTTTCAATCTGGATGCGTTTGAAGACCACCCCTGCACTTCAGAAGACCAATATAATTATAACATTTTACTGTCCATTGCTCTTGCATTTAAGGTTTTATGAGTCCTTGGAATCCCTACTAACCAGATGTCCCTTCCTTATCTTCCATAGGAATTCTGTTACAATAGTGTGTTTCATAGTTTCCCTGAAAGTTTGAAAAATAATTGCATTGAGAAATAATTGCATTGCATCATAAGGGATACATATGGTGACCAGTAAACTACCTGCATATCAGAAGCCATTCAAAGTCCCTGCTCCTGAGCTATGATCTTCACGACTATGGGCCACAGAAATGTATTTCACTTTCTGATGTTTCTTTCTTGAGAAAAACCTTTTCAGGTCAGCCCTGTATTCCCATTCTCTGTCTCGGGATTCTGAAGGGGTGAGCCACATTCTGCCCTACTCCTGGGTCTGTGCCCAGGGGTGACTCCTACTGGTGCTCAGCTGACATTATAAGGTTCTGGGGTACCAAACCAGAGTCAGCTGCATGCAAGGCAAGCACTTTTCCTACTGCACTACTGGTCCTGGGAGGTTAAAAAAGTTAACGTCTAATTGTATCCATTTTTTTTTACAATTTTTTTCCATATTCAACAAAGATGTAGTGTTGTTTTCAGTATTTGAAGGCAAACTCTACCACCCAATCTCAAGAATTATATTTCTTTCTTTCTCTAAAGTTTTCTTTGACAATTAGCTTCTATATTTCCTTTTCTGAGACTCTCCACACAACCTAAAAACATGCCAAGTTTATTCTCTCTTAAAAGAATCAAATAGCATTAAGCTAAAATGCTTCTTCTCAGCAAAGGAAGCAATAGCAGAGTAAATAGGCAATGTACTAAATGAAAGAAAATATTTATACACTACCTTCTGATAGTTTATTTTCTAAAATAAATAAAGAACACATACCAGTAGCAAGAACTTCTGTTATTATTAGTAAATAAAGAGTTGTTATATACAAAAAATAACCAACAGTGAGTTGCAACTCATCAACAATGATTCAATAAAAATTGACAAAGGACCTGCACAAACATGTCTTTAAAAAAAAGAAGAAAGGCATACTAATGGATATATATTAAAAAGTGCTCATCATCACAAATAATGAGTGAAATGCAAATAAAAACCATGAGGAGATATCACCCCATCCCTGTTAGGAGTCCAAGAGCTGGGAAGGGTCCAGAGAAGAGGACAGCTTCTTATAATGTGATGGGAATAGGAATTGGTGCAATCATTTGGTAAACAGCATGGGGAGTCCAAAAAATTAAAAATAGCACTGCCTTATTATTCCACAATCCCTTGTATTGGTAAAATACTCAATAGAAATGAAATTGGGATCACAAAAAGATACCTGTACTCTGTGTTTATTAAAGCATTATTCACAATAGCAAAGGCATGTAAATGACCCAAGTGTCTACTAACAGGGGAATGAATAGGGAAGCTCTGATAGATATAGATATAATTAGTTATGTAGTCATAGAAGTAGACACAGATAGAGATAATGACCATTATTTAGCCATAAAAAGAAAAAATTCTTACCTTTTGCAATAACATGAATGAAACCAGAAGACATTATACTTAATGAAATAAGACAGGCAGAAGAAACAAATACCATATTTTCTTACTTCAAAGTGTAACATAATAACAACACACATAGAAGTATAATAGTGTCTACCAGGAGCTGAGAGATTAGGAAAATGGAAAGATACTGCTCAGAAAATACAAAATTAAAATTATATAACATGAATAAGTCTAGAATTCTAATGTACCTATTCATTATAAATTCATAATACTGAATTGAGCATTGGGAATAAGCTGACTGTAGTACTTTTGAAAAGGCCACACCCAGGAGGGTTCAGGGATTACTCCTGGCTCTGTGCTCAGGGATCACTCCTGGCAGTGCTCAGGGGACCACATGGTATGCCAAGGATCAAACCTGTTCTGCTACATGCAAACCAAGCACTATCACTCCAGCCCCTCAGAGTAGATTTTAGGTGCACTCATCACACATACAAAAATGTGTATGTCTATACAAGAAGATAATATGCCAACTAACTTGACTGCTGCAATTTTCCCCCTTTGGCACTGGTGGAGGGATGGGAGCTGGAACACTGTATGACCAAAACCCAAATATCAACATCTTACAAACATCTTTGTAATTGTATATCTCACAGTGGTATAATAAAATATTTTTTAAAATTTCCCCCCTTTGGTGCTGGGTATTGGACACTGGCCTCATACAAACATGGCATGAATCTTACCAGTGAACCACATTCGTGGTCCCAGCAATCATTCATACATATGAATGATTATTCATATATGATTTATTATATATATGAATGATTATATATGAAACCTACATCCTTTTTGACTAAAATATATACATTTATTTAAAATATATGAGAATACTACACTACACATACAAATAAGTAAAAGAAAACCATCTTCAATTGTATTTCCTTTCAACTCATTTTCCTGTTTTCTCCTCCCCATAATTAAGCAAATAATTGTCATATAGTTTTAACTGATTTATCACTGTTTTATAATTTTGTGGATTTCTGTGGAATATTATGCATAGTTTCATACTTCTATAAGTGTAAAAACCATATCCACCACAAAAATGGCAGTGCCATGTCACTACCAAAAAGACCCTATACCAAATTCTATACCCTCTCTCCCCTTTCCATTTAGTGACCACCACAGTTTTCACTAATTTTAACAATTAGTTTTGGTGTGTTTTTTTACAGCTTATTTGCTTCATTTATTCATATTCCAGTAGCAGCTCTGCCCCATGTCTGTGAGTTTCTGGACTGCCATACCTGAGCCGGATTTAAAAAAGACTGCTGCAGGGTGGAACTCGATGAGCCGGGCTGTGATAGGCTGGTCTGCTCGGTGGAGTTCTGACAAGAGAGAAGTCGAATGTGGAAAATGGAGGCCCTCATGGAGTGGGGGTCGTCTGGCTTGTTGCAAGGCTCGGCTGGGGTGGCGGGCCAGGGCTAGAACCCACCATCCCTCCTGGGCACCTCCTGAGCGGCTGGGCACAGGGAAAGCCAGTAGCAGCTCTGCCCCATGTCTGTGAGTCTCTGTGCCTCACTGGCTCTCCCTGTGCCCAGCCACTCACGAGGTGCCCAGGAGGGGTGGCAGGTTCTAGCCCTGGCCCGCCACCCCAGCAGAGCCTTGCAACAAGCCAGACGACCCCCACTCCATGAGGGTCTCCATTTTCCACATCCGGACTTCTCGCTCATCAGACCTCCACCCAGCAGACCAGCCTATCACAGCCCGGCTCTTGAGTTCCACCCTGCAGCAGTCTTTTTTAAATCCGGCTCAGGTAGGCTGATCCAGAGACTCACAGACATGGGGCAGAGCTGCTACTGGCTCGCCCTGTGCCCAGCTGCTCATGAGGTGCCCAGGAGGGATGACGGGTTCTAGCCCTGGCCCGCCAACCCAGCAGAGCCTTGCAACAAGCCAGATGACCCCCCACTCCATGAGGGCCTCCATTTTCCACATCCGGACTTCTCTCTTGTCAGAACTCCACCGAGCAGACCAGCCTATCACAGCCCGGCTCGCACGGCCGCTTGTGGCTGTGTGGTTCATCAATAAATGCTGGACTTAGAGATGACTACAAGAGTATGCTACCTGCACGGCAGAGCCTGGCAACCTACCCGTGTTGTATTTGATATGCCAAATACCAGTAACAATTATAGACCTCATTCCGGAATGGATTGAGGCTCTTTATGTTCCTGGAGCAAGCAGATGCCCTTGGGCTCTACTAGCATGAGACAGGACATATGGAGATGTTACTGGGGCCCACTTGAGCAAATGGATGATGAACGGGAAGACAGTGATACAGTGATTCATACTCCACATGTAAATGGAACCATCTGGTAATTGCCTTTCATATTCCTTACTTCATTTTCCATAATCCTTTCAACTATGGAAAGGATTTCAATTATGGAAAGTATATATATATACTTATATATAACTATATATAACTATATATATACTTATATATAACTATATATAAGTATATATATAATTTCAATTATGGAAAGTATTGAGCCTGCTCAATACTAAGGTCTGGCACTACTGAGGATGCTGGCCTGGTGGTTCTGGGAATCACCAGGGTGAACACCCAGTGCTACTCAGGATGTCACACAATGCCGGGGACCAACACTGGGACTTCCATATACAAAGTATGTGCTATCGAGCTATCTCCTGGTCCCTTGGTCCAAATTTTATTTCCTCCTTATACAACTCTTGACTCTTCTAGTTTGAGTGAGTCTATACTCCCACTCTATCAGATTCTCACACTCTTTCTATGCTTTCTTTCTTGACTGAGCTTTAAACTTTCTAGCTCACTGGAGCTAGTTTAGCCCCCTCAATAGGGAGCTCATGACCCTCTTTTCCTCTCACACTACATTATTTTCTTTGGAAGATTCATATTTTCATTGGGTTTGCTTACTGTTGTTTGCTAATAACAGCAAATCTCTAGCCAGTCACTCTCTTATTTTCCAGACTGGAATATTTCAATATTTCCTACATATAATTTGGACACACAAATTCGATATATTTTTAATGAACCTGTCTATAGATCTCCCCTGACATCTTCCCTCCCAAAATATGCTCTTTTATATCATTCTCATATATTCTGTTGACCTACCAAGTCACTCTTAACATTCCCTCCTGAAATCTCACATGAAATCAAGCACAATGATTGATAATTATACATATAAGTAATTCCTCCCCCTTTTCTATAACCTCTCAAGTTCAAGCCCAACTTGACTGTAATAGTTTCTTAGCTAGTTTTCTTGAGTCCTGTCTTATCTTGTTAAATCCATTCTTTAAGACTTGATGGTAGAGCGATAAACAGCGGAGAGGGCATGTACCTGGCATAGACCTGGCCGACCTGTGTTCAATCCCTGGAATTCCATATCATCCTTGAGCACCACCAGGAGCAATTCCTGAGTGCAGAGCCAGGAGTAACCCCAGAGCATTGCCAGGTGTGATCCCAAAAAGAAAATAAAAAAGACTTGATGGTTAAATCAGACATTCTCTACTTGGATTTCACTGTGCTTAGACCAGCAAATACTTAGAACTCAAGTGCTACTTCATGTGTTTCATTCTGGGACTCAATCTGAAGGAAATGGCCATTAATGCATTTATTGTACCCATAAAGATCATTCTTAATTTCAAGTTATTCATAGCTTTGATTAAAATTAGTAGCTCCCTAATGCTTTTAGAAGATAATCCAAACTTATCATCAAGCATTAGTCAACTTGAGACCACAAAACCACAATAATACTATATAACAAACTACCCCTAAATTGGAGACACACAGTAACAGTTTTTATTCTTATTGCTCTCAACTCTATAGGCTAAATAAAGGTCATGTGAGCTAGAATAGAATTCAGTCTTCTGAGATTTAAGATCTGCACCATAGCAAGTAGATTATGTTCAGATTTGAATATAGCGTCAAAGATCTCCACATTGAAGAACATGCACTGTCATGCAAGTTCCGCACACAGAACTTAGTCGGACGCTTACCAAAAAGTTTGTTAAATGATTGAATGAAGTCAGACAGGGCTGATGGTGGGGAAACCAAGAGAATGATTTCTGCCTTTGTAGCCTCCCCCATTCTATATCCCTTTTGTCTCTTTTATAGTGTGTCTTGTTTAGGAATCAGTTTTGCTTATGATCATTTCCCTCTGATCACTAATAAAACCTACAAAGGCTTTACATCCAGTAATTTACATATTCATCAAAATATCACTCCGCTAACCCTTCCAGATTTATTGGGCATATGTGCTTTCACTGAAGAATCTAGGGTAGGATTTTTGACTCCTGCTGAAAGAATTTAAATTTCTTGTTCAAAGATAAAGAAAATAATGTAAGCCACTAACTAAGTGGCAAGCTATATTGTTCTCAGCTAAGGCTCATTCAAAAGCCATATTCCCCTCCCCTTAATGTATCACATAACTGTCAGCTCAATCCTTTCACAACTGTGTCACAAAAGTCTTACTCAATTGGGTGCTTTGAGCCCTCTAGTATGGGAGCGTGGATCGAGGCAGCTGCCACAGATAACAATCCTCCCAGCACACCAACACTTACGCCGTCCTCCCCCAAGGGCCATCCTTCGGCCTGTACACATGGCATCTCCCAGTCAGATCTGAGAATGCCCCCTAGAAATAGGTCATCTGAAACAAACATCAACTTTGCTTCAAAGAGATTCTATGCCTATGTGGTCATAACCCAAAAAAAGGAGTCCCTGAGGGAAACTGGACATGTAAACAGGCATTTCTGCTTCCTGTTTCTTCCTTCCCCATAGCAACTTCATTCTTAACCTCTCTGAAATCAACAGCTCCCTGCTCTCTAAACTGGGTTTGGACAAGGTCTTTCTCTCCTCCCCAATATTCATTGTTTAAACCCTCAATAGAGTGCTCATTTGCAAGAACATTACCTAAGTTATATATGGTGCAGGCATGTTCCATCTTCCCAATAAAGTTGTGAAAGAGCAAACATAACTAAGATGAATTTCTGTGTCAGATATCTGGGTTTAGGAATTGCAGAGGGAGGTGGGTACCACAGGGCACAGAGGAAACAAATATTTATTGAGCAGTTTCCATGTACCACTGTTCTATTGTTTTATATACAGGATGCACTTTAGCTCACATAACACTTATCTGAGATATCTGTTATTATCGGTCTTTGTAGAGAAACCCAGAGCTCTGAGAAGCTAATTAATTCACCCTTGAGCCTCACAGCAAGTAATCAATGCAGACAGAGTTAAGGTCCAAATCTGAGAAGTCTAAAACTATTCCTTTAGCATCACTTACATTAGCTCCATGATTAAGACCCTTAGTGAGTGAATGAAAAACACATTTCCAAAATTGTGCAGTAATCAAGAGATTATTTTTCAATGGATCAATCAACAATATTTCAATTAAAAAGTATGTGTTCAACACTAGGCTTTAGGGAGACACAAAGTTGATTTTGGGCTGACCTCCAGCAGCTTACAACTGAGAAGAAGAGAGAAATATTCTGTGTCCATTGAATGGGCAAGTCTTCAGCAATGTAGTACAGTTCAGATACAGGACAGCTAGTGTGGGTTGAAAGAGAATAGATGAGTCAGGGTTCTTGGTGCAAGTTTCTCTAAAGGTTCATCATAATCACCATCCATCCATTCCTACACATTTGCCTAGAGAAGATACAACTACACAAAAACTTGTTTGTGAATGTCTTTAGAAGCAATATTCATAAAACCAGAAAATATAAAAACAGCTCCAATATCAACAAAAATGCATGAATAACATGTAATTACATGCAATAGAATATTATTCCACAAGCACCAGAGAGACAATACAGGGGTTAAGGGATGCATTTGTCCAACCCCAGTTCTATTCCCCATCAACAAATAAGTATTCCAACATCACCAGGAATGACCCCCAAGCAATAAGCCAGAAGTAACCCCTGAGTACACTGAGTGTGCTCCCCCATACCCCCAAAAATACAAACAGAAACTAAGCCCTAGATATTATCCAATATTACAAAGAAATGAATTACCATCAGGGATGTGGTCATGTGAAAAGGAACCTTCAGTTATTGTTGGAGAGGTTGTAACTTGGTTAAGTTTCTGTAGAAAACAGCATGGGGGAATTCTCAAAAAAATTAAAAATAGAACTACCATATGATCCAATAATTATACTCCTTGGTATCTCTCACAGGAACATAAAAGAACTAATTTGAAATGATATATGAATACATACTTCACCGCAGTACTTTTTACAATAGCCAAGATCTGGGAAGATCTTAAGTGCCCAGCAACAGAAGAATAGATAAAGAAGTTGTATTACAAGGTTTGGGAGAGAGCTCAACAGTTTGGAGCACATGTTTTGCATAAAGGAGCCCCAGGTTCAATCCCAGGGTCACATGATCCCTCAAGCACCAGCTAAAACAACCCCCAAGAATCAAGACAGGAGTAGCCACCGAGCACCAACTGTTTGGACCAAAAATATACAAAACAATGAAAATATGTCGTGGTATAAAAGAATAAAGCTCTCCTTCTGCTACATGAATAGACCTAGAGGTTATCACATTAGGAAGTTGTCATATTATTAAATATAGACAGAGATTGGATTATCTCGTTTTTATGTGGTATAAGAAAAACAAAGCATATGACAGACACCCAAGCATGAGCATCTTTGTAAATGTATATCTCATGGTGGTATAATAAAATATTTTTTTAAAAAAACAAGGGGACAGACAATGGTCAATGAAACAAACCATAAACTCTGGTAACAGAACTGAGGTTTCCAAGGACAGAACTAGGAGGGTGAGGAGATTAGACAAATATTAGCATCTTGGTGGTGGGTGTGGTACATTGTGTGCCTAAAACGTAAATATTAATACCATTGTCACTCACGTTACCTCAACAATAAGAAATGAATTGCCAAATATACTGAAACATGGATGAACCTTGAAAACATAATCAATCAAAGAAGCCAGTAAATAAAGCATTTTTTTTTTTTTATATGATTTCACGATCACGATCACGATCTTCCCGGATCATCTATTTGCAGAGCGGGCACCAGTAATACCCATAGTCCTGTCTCATGCCAGTAGAGCCAGCATCGGCTAAAGGAACATAAAGCCTCAAACCATTATATAGGTCATGGGAAGACTTAATAAATTGTTACTGATTTGGCATTCTACACGCTTGCGGAGTTATGTGACCAGCTATAAATGATTTTATTCATACAAAATGCCCCAAATTGTCGAATCTATAGACTTATAACATTATTAGTGGTTGCCTTAGTCTGGGAATAGAGAACAAGTGAAAAGTGACTGTTAATGGGTAAATATTTCTGTGTGTGTGTGTGTGTGTGTGTGTGTGTGTGTGTGTGTCTGTGGTGGTGAGATGGGAGGTGCATCACACCCAGAAGTTTTTAGGGCTTACTCATGACACTGTGCTTAAGGGTGACTCCTGCCAGTGCTCAGGGACTATACTAAGCAACAGGGATAGAACCAGGGTTGTCTTAATGTAAGGCAAATCTTTCCTTACAATGTACAATGTACAATCTTTCTAGCCCAGGTACAGATTTCTTTTCCAAGGACAAAAATATTCTAAAGTTAGATTATGGTCATCACAGCAGAATTCTATGAATTTACCTTAAAGCATTGAATTGTGCAGGAGGAGAATAGTTTAATGGGCCAATGGCATGTTTGGTATACAGATGGCCCAGGTTTTTTTTCCTTGTACCCCATGGTCCGCTGAGCACCACTGGGGTAAGTTTCTCCAGAAACAAAACCAAACCCAACATTTAACTGTACACATTTTGGGTGACTTACACAGTGTATATAATTTATATCTCATTAAAACCTGTTTTAGCTAGCATGTAGTTTACATTATTGATTCTCTAAGAGGCTGGTAAACAAGTTTCAAACTTATCTAGGTGACAGTTCAAGTTGTCTCAAGCACAGAGCCATCATCACTGCTGGGCACAAACTATGTGGTTTATCCAGAAGCCACAATACAGAATTCAGAATTCAGCCCTCAGTCATTACTGCTTCTGAGATTTTCTGTTACCACCTCTGGCCCCACAGTCCAGAATGAACTCTGCTAGTCCCTTTCTCTCCCCACCCCCTCTTTGAGTTGGGGCATTTTACTAAGTGCATTTAAGTCACATGCCCACACTCCAGCTGCATTAGGGTCTGGAGAAGTGAGTAGCCAGAATTTCTCAGTTTGGAAATAGCTTAAAATGCTTTGGCAGGGATGGAAAGGATTTGGATCAAGAAAAATTAGAATATTACTATGGAGAAACTAACACTAGGTAGTTGAGAATAAAAAATCAAGCTTCTTCAGAAATTTACAAGGTCTTCCAACTTGTAAGTGCCAGTAGGTATCTAATAGATGGTACAGGAGACAGTTTTGAGCTATAGGCTGAACATTTGCAGTAGTTTTAAATCAAGGTCCCATAAGATGGGCTATTAGGGAAACCCTGAAGGTCCAAACACCTTCAGGGTATTTGGGAAATGTCTGGGAAGTCTGGTGCTCAAGGTCTTCAGTGAAAAAATATAAAACGAACCTCTTCTGTCCCAACTGACCTCCCAATGCAACCCCCCATTTGTGGCAAGCCACCAACCATGAACCAGTCCTCTTGACCCTCATTTCTACTGTCCTTGGAAATTAGTCTCATACTACGGTTTTTATATCCCACAAATGAGTCGACTCACACTATGACAATGATTGTTGGAAATGATCGCTCAGGACAACGCTGAAAGTAGATAAGAGGATATACAAAACAATGTTTCAGTATCTATATTGCAAATCATTTTGCCCCAAAGGAAAAAGAGAGTGTGAGAGAGAGAGAGAAAGAGAAATAGACAGAGACAGAGACAGAGAGATGTGATGGGATAGTGGGAGAGACACTGGGGACATTGGTGGTGGGAAATGTACACTGGTGAAGTGACAGGTGTTGGAACATTGTATTACTGAAACCCAATCATGAACAGCTTTATAACTGTGCATCTCAATTAAACTGTGAAACTCAATTTGAAAAAAATATAGAGCCAACCAGTCCCCAGGAGCAGGGAGGGGGCTCCAAATTGTTTCTTCACTGCCTTGTTTTATTCCTTTGCACACCTGTATAAAAAGCAGAGCAACAGAACAAGAGACTTCTTAGAGCTGTTTATAGTGGCCCAGCTGTGCTAGCATTTGGGAGTAGATAAGAAACCACATTTTTTTCTGGTTTAGGTGGTCAAGATTTTTTAGCCAGATTATTTTTTTTTCTCCCCACGTCCCCTTGAGTACAGGACAGATCGATGCCTCTCTCAGACAAGGACCTACAATTTCCTTCTACTCTAGAGTTCTGTTTGGGACTCTAAATCTTTGTTCCATCTGAGTAGCCCAAATGATGTAGAGCATTCTGGAAGAGGGTCTGGCCCTTTCACCATAGTTCATTTCATTTTTATGCTCCCTTTCTATCTGGCTTTTCTTAATAGCTTTGAGATGAATTTCCTTTCAGCCTTGCTCTGGCCTTGTGAAAGCAAAGAGTTGAATTATTAGGCACAATAGGAGCATTTATTTATCTGGCTTTCATCAAGAAAAATAACAGATTTATAGAAAATCCTTGCACACCCAAAACATCCCAATGTAAAATAATTAGTATGGCTTATTTTATGGTTTTTCAAAATATTGCCATAAAATAGTAATACAGTAAATAATTTGCTAAATGCTATCTCTTAACCTAAAGCCACTTAATGAATTACGGGGCAGGTGAAGAGGTGAGTTTTCAGACAGTCTTACCATGAAGCTTTTGGGGGTGGGTAAAACCACTGCATCAGAGATATACATAAAAAGCAAAGATGATGGATTTGCCATCAATAAATTTAATAGCGGGCAAGCACCATTTGCTAGAAATTCACTTTGACTCAGAATTATTTTAAATAAGGCATCACATAAGGTAAGAAAGGAGAAAAAAATTACTCAGCTCACTTTACATTAATTTCTTAGCCAGTAACTTTGAAATAGTAGAGAACTTAGAGGCCAGCAACAAAAGCTTGCTCAGCCAGGGAGAAAATGCACCATTTCTCTCAGTATCCAACTGAAGGCCCCACTTAGGAGCTATTCCCTGATTCTTAAAATGTCTTTTAACTGTATCATTTCTTGATTTTAACTGGGCTCCCCATGACAGAAGGAAATGAGAGGATGAGTTTTCCCTGCATTACAAGGGCATTATCAGCCCCCCAAGTGGCAAGCTGCCCAGATTAGTGTTAAAGACTGTCACCCCAACTGAGGGGGAGGCATAAAGCACAAACGCTGCCTTTTGTCGCCGGCAAGTTAGCAATGCTGATAAGTAGCGGAGAGAGATGTGCATGTCTGAGTTTCACATAGGCGAGAGGGTTGGAGAGGCCCTTGGGCTGGGCCTCACCTTCATAACGCACCTCAAATTGAGACATTGGATGTTCTCACCAAAGACGAGCATCCATCAGGTCTACAAAAGGCACAGCGTCTACAAGAGGGTGACAGTCGTCCCAGAACTTCCCCATCATTCAGATCACATGTCCTGTAGATTCCAGTTTAATATTTCAGCTATTATTATAAGGCAACTATGGCAAATACATTTCAGCACATTTAACACAAACAACATTTAGATCATTTGAAACCCAGTTATGGAAATATTTTTTGTAGACACTAGGAGCTTCAAAAAAATTAATTCGTGAGAGAACAAAAAATAGGAAGAGAAAATGCAGGGCCAGAGCAATACTACAAAAGGTAGGGCCTTTACCTTGCATGTGACCTACTCAGATTTCTTCTCCCGCGTCCATGTGGTCCCCGAGCACCGCCAGGAGTAATTTGCTGAATGCAGAGCCAGAAGTGACACACACACACACAAAAAGACAAAATAAAAGAAGGGGGGAAAAAAGAAAATGCTAGGAGCCTCTGAAAAATCCCATCCAGAATGCTGTTTATCTTTCTACTAATCATTCTTCCTTCAGGCAGATGACTACAACCCCACTTTTTAAATTTTATTTTATTATACCACCATGAGATACACAAAGATATTCATGATTGGGGTCATACAGTGTTCCAGCCCCATCCCTCCACCAGTGCCCATTTCCCACCGCCAGTGTCCCCATATTCCCCCTCCCCCAGTTTGCTAATATAGCAGGCACTTTTCCTCTTCTTCACTCTCTCTATCTCTCTCTGTCTCTCTCTGTACCCCCTCTCTCTCTCTCTCTCTCTCTCTCTCTCTCTCTCCACTTTGTGGTTTGCCCTACATACATTTAAGACAACCCCATGTTTTAAAAGCTTTGGTTTAACAGTGATGGTGGGATTGGGGATAGTATACTGAATGTCTATAATAAATAGCCATGAACGAACTTGTAACCACATTGTTTATACTAGGTATAATGGGAAAATTAAAATTTTTTAAATTTTAAAATAAATAATAAAACTTCATTTTTAGATTTTTTTATGTTTTCTTGAGATTAGACTTTGACAAGGATTTAGAGAATTTAGAAACTTCTCAACAACCATTCCTGGACACTACCAGAGTGATTATCTTTTGCCTGAAGAGTAACTGTACACTTAAGTTTAAGATTACCTTGCCCTTTCTTCTTGTACTCAAGCAGATGTGCCTTTTTGGGTAGTAAGGGCCAACGCAATCATGAATTACTTAAGATGGGAAAGGTTCTGAGAAATGGATTGTTATGTATTTTTTTCTTTGTATGAGAAAGCACAGAATATAATTGAAACAAATATAGGCGAGAGAGAAATAGAGCGCACTATGCTATGTAAAATCTACTGTTGAACAAATATTTTTCCTTAATCTAATTTATTTCAGGTTAATCAAAGACTTACACACAAAAAAAATGAATCTATAAAATACATAAAAAAAAACTTTCTGGGGCCAAGCAACAGCACAGCGGGCAGGGTGCTTGCCTTGCATACGGCCAACCGGTGTTCAATCCCCGGCATCCCATATGGTCTCCCAAGCACCACCAGGAGTAATTCCTGAATAGTGCAGAGCCAGGAGTAATCCTTGAGCATTGCTGGGTGTGACCCAAAAAAACAAACAAAAAAAAAATAAGATTTTCTATATGTTTTTAATGTGGGGAAAATATTTTTTAGAAATCCATGATTGTATCCATTAGACTTGTGATGTTTTTTAAAATAAATAATTGTAGCATTTTATAGATAATATAAGGAAGAAATTTTATAGAAATTCTTTTTAAATTTGAAAGAAATCCTTTTAAATTCTAGAAGAAAATTCAAAACGCACTAGGATGTATAGTAAAAAGTAAATCTACCCACTCAATTTCTCTACCTAGAAACAATTACTTTGTTTAATATGGCAAATATCTTTGCCATACTAGATGAAAACTTAAGTATTGATGCACTAATTTTGATGTTAGCATACCACTTTTTTCTCATAGTGCCAGGAGTTGAATCCAGGATCTCTAAACAAGCAAGATAAGTAATGATCTATAAATCCCAGTTCTTTACAAACACACATTGCATTTTTAAAGATGTAGGTTTATAGTAGTATCATATCTACAGCTTTTTTTATTTTATAATAGCTATATAATATTCCACTGATAGACATATCACTGTATCACTGTCTTCCCGTTCATCTTCGATTTGCTCGAGCGGGCACCAGTAACATCTCCATATGACCTGTCTCATGCAGGTACAGCCCAAGGGAACCTGCTTGATCCAGGAACATAAAGAGCCTCAAACCATTCCATCAGGTCATGGGAATGAGGTCTATAATAGACCTCATTATAGATAGACATACCATGATGTATTTAACTTGTTTCCTTTTGACAAAATTTTAGATTATTTTTAATATTTTGCTTTTAGGAACAACCATACAGGGAATGCATTTATATGTAACAGTAAATGTAGACAAATGAGATAGTACAGGGGTAGGGCTTGTTTTGCATGAGGTCAACCCATATTCAGTTCCCCAGTATCCCATATGGTCTCCAGAGCATGGTCAGGAGTTATTCCTGAATGCAAAGGCAGGAATAACCCCTGAGCATCGTAGGACATGAGCCCCTCCAAATAGATAGATAGATAGACAGAAGACAGACAACAGACAGACAGACAGACACATAGACAGATAGATAGACAGCCAGCCAGAAATACAGACAGATGGATAGACAGACAGACAGATAGACAGACAGACAGACAGACAGACAGATAGACAGACAGAGGGAGGAAGGGACGGAGGGAGGGAGGGATGGAGGGAGGGGAGGAGGGACGGACGGAGGGAGGGAGGAGGGAGGGGAAGAAAGGAGGAAAAATATATACCTCAGTTTGCAATTGATATAATTATGTTTCTACAAATTTCAAATGGCAAATGTTCCTTTTTTAATTTTTTATTTTTACAATTACAAGGATATACAATTAAAAAGTTCATATTTGGGTTTTGGTCATACAGTGTTCCAGCACCCATCCCTCCACCAGTGCCCATCTCCCACCACCAACGTCCCGGTTCCCTCCCCCTCCCCAGCCCGCCTCCATGGCAGGTTCTTTATTTCTTTCCCTTTCTCTCTATCTCTTTCTCTTTTCCTTCCCTCCAGACTATGGATTACAGAACATACATTAAAGGGTTGTCATGTGTATCCTTTTGCCTCTATTTAATGCTCAGTTCTAGGTTGGCATTAGTACCCTCAACAATTGTTAGTACACTGTTCCAGCAAACGTTCCTTTTGAATTAATAAAAGAATCAAATGTGAAAGAACACTATATGTATAAACATGCATAAATAGGATTGAATTTGTGTTGTTTTGTTTTGGTGAGCACACACGCTACACACACACCCAATATGCTTTTCTCTATACTTTCAACTGTGAGGCAAACTTTCATTTTCAGCAGTATCCACATTTTAAATATCTGGGACAAAATTTTATAAGACACAGGACCTATATTAGGAAAGTAAAGGATATGTGGAATGAAGAAAAACTTATCATACCCCTAAATAGGAAACAATTCACAAGAGCATGCCTCCCAGAACTATGATATAAAGTCAATACAGTTCTTATTAGAATCCCAATAGAAAGGTTTCTCTTGTTTGGGGAAGTAAATGTTTAAAAATTTTAAAGAAAACTATGGAAAATTAAGTACAAGAACAAGCTAAGGAAATGACTTTTGAAAAATAGTTAAGAGTTCTGTGTCACAGAGAGGCAGCTGGGCTAACTTAGGAACATGCATTCTTGGGGCAGTAGAGATAGTCCAGCAGGTAATGGCATTTGCCTTACACGCAGACAACCCGATTGGATCCCCAGTATCCTAAGGTCCCCTGAGCACCACCAGGAGTAATTTCTGGGTGCAAAGCCAGGCGTAACCTCTGAGCATTGCTGGGAGTGGTTTAAAAACAAAACAAACAAACAAACAAACAACAACAAAGGACATGATCTAAAGCAACACCACTGTACCAGGGCTGTGTTGCTAAGCTGTTCTCAACCTCCCTGCCCCTTCATTTCCTAATCAGTATAATTAGGATATTAATAGTACCTTGCTCATAGGCATTTGGCATGGAAGAAATTAAAATTGCTTAGAATAGTAAATTTATTTGTGTTTAATATTTTATTATACTTACTATTATACTTATAGTCAGGGTTTCAAGTAGGTATTATAAATGTCCAAAAATAGGGAAATGGACTCAGGAACAAATGAAAGAATTTGAAATGGAGTCCAGCATACATGGGAACTTAATGTATCACAAAGGTAGAATTTTTGTTTAGCAGAGAAAAACAATTTTTTTACAGAAGTGGCACAATGGGCTAGCCATCTGGAAGGAATGCAGTGTCATATATAAAAATAAATTCCAGATGGAGTCCAGATTTAACCATAACAGAAAAATAAAACTTTCAGAAAAAAAGAATAATTAACCTTGTGATGAAAAAGGCATTCTTAAATAGGATATAAAACTCAGAGATAAATTAATAGGCAGATATATTTGAGAACATACAATTTAACATTTTTGTTTGGCACAATAAAATAAACATAATAAAATGAAAAAAGAAATAATCTGGATAAATATTCGCAACATTTTCAAGCATTTAACAAAAAATTTTTAAACACTTCTTGTGTGGCAGGTGCTACCAGAGGCAATACTGAATAAAATCAACAGTTATTTTATATTCATGGAACTCACTTTCTTGTAAAAGATAATATGACTGATAATATAAAGAGAGTTCTTTCAAATTAAATGGAAAGAGAAACCAGCAGTTAGAAAATATAGTCAATTCAGAAATCTTCCAAATAAACATAACATGAAATTTTAATCTATGCAGTCAAACAGGAGAAGCACTCTATAATTCTTCCCAAAGTTGTATTCATTGACCTCATGCTGATAGTTTGAACTCAGCCATAATAAGAATATTTACACCAAAAAATCAGCTATTATAGATTAGTTTGAGTTATAATTTTATTTGCTAAGAAAGTTGAAGGAAAATATTTGAAACAGATTAGACTTTCAAGTGTCAGATACCATGATTCATTAGATTAGGAATAACACAAAACATTAAAAATTACGGAGAATTTCTTCTAATATTTGAAAACTGTAATCTAATAGTATCTAATGTCACTTTATTGACAAATGAGTGAGGTTTCAACATGCAATGCAAAAAAATGAAAGATATTTGCTTTGGTAAATATAACTCATACAAGTATTAAAATAATTTAGAAGATTATATTTCAGATTTAATGATAACAAATTTGGGGAGAATTCATTAGCAGTAGAATAGAACTTCATTTATCAAATCATGGTTCAGCTGAAAATATAGCTTCCAGGTAGTTCAGCAACCAATAGCCAAAACTTTCTACATGAATCTATTGATTACATTGATTCTCATAGGATGGACGGACGGACGGACAGTAAAGGTTGTTATACAGTAACAAAACACTATGTATCAATTTATTCTTTTGTTTTGGGCCATACCCAGTGGTGCTCAGGCGATGCTCCAGCTCAGTGCTCAGAATCATTCTGGTCCTGCTTTGGATGGGGGGGGTGGGGAAGGCGGAGAGAGAACCTTCTGGTCCTGGGGTCTCCTGCAAAGCCTACGGTCCAGCCCACGTGTTAGCCCTCCAGCCCATGTACTTTATCATTTGTAAATTGTGCATCTTTAGTATTGGAAACATTTGAAATAAACTTATGAACTATATATACATTCACCCACCCTCTGTGTGTTAGTATATCAGCGTGCATAGAGTCAGTTAAACAGGGGACCAGAGTCCCCTGTTTAACTGAAAGTGTCCTTCCTGCAGGTAGGACACTCGTCTTGCAGCTGGCCAGGGCTTGGTCCCTGGAATCACATTTGGTCCCCCAGCACCACCAGATATGATACCTGAGCACAAAGCCAGAAGCAAGCTCTGAGCACAGCCAGATGCGACCACAAAAAAAAAAAAAAAAAAAAAAGTTAAACAGTAATCCACATACCATTGCTCTACCTACATCCTTTAACTAACATTTAACATAAAAAAGGAACACTTGTTCTGTTCTAGGCAGCCTTATGCCCCCTCCCCCGCTGAAAATTCTAAGGCTATAGTGAAGGATAGGCAGGACCAGAAGAAAGGATTAGTAATCTCTGACATAGCACTATTATTTTAATTTTATATAAGAACAAATTAAGACTTTGAGAGCTTAAGTTAAGTTGCCCAAACTCACTCATCTAGTAAGAAGGTAGAGATTTGGATTCATGTTTGTCTATTCTCAAAGGTTTGGGCTTTTTACTCAGCTTGCCTTACCTCCAGAAATAAAATATACTAAGTTTGAGGTGAGGGTGCAAATCGCAGGTAAAAAATTTCCAGACTTGGGTCTGGAGCGATAGCACAGCGGGTAGGGCCTTTACCTTCCAAGTGGCAGACTGGGTTCAATCCTCAGCATCCCATACGGTCCCATGAGCACCACCAGAAACAATTCCTGACTGCAGAGCAAGGAGTAATCCCTGAGCATCTCCAGGTATAACTCAAAAAGAAAAAAAAAAATCCAAACTTCCACATAGACATGTGCTCATTAGAAAACAATGAAATGGAGGCTATCAAAGAGAGGAAAAATCAATGGATAGCGAGGGCTAGAAAGTTAGTGTGAGCAAATTAATCTACACATTTGAGTGGGGCGAGTGGGTTGGGAGGGAGAATTGTTGGGATCCTTGGCAGAGGGAGGGAATAAACTAGCGATGGGTGTGGTGCTGAAATTATGTGCATGAGAAACCATAATTAATCGCATTGTAAACCACAGAATCTCAATTTAAAAAAAAATTTATAGAAAGAGTTAGGAGCCTCTGCCAAGTAGACTCACCCAAAGGCTCTGCTCTTCAGATCCACAAACAAAATCTCCAAAGAGATCAAATCAAGCAGCTGAAATTCAGGCACACACCAGTCCCACCCCCAACCCCACCTCACCTGGGCTGAAAACTCTGGGAAGCCCAGCAGCCACACCCCACCCCCCACCCTGCTCCTGCCACACCTATGGCCTAACTCCAAATCTTCACTAAGAGTCTATGCAGACTCATCCAGTTAACAGATCCTGAAGCTTCTATACCACGTAGCTGCACCTCCAATTTCCACAGTACTGAAATTCTCGTAGGGGGTACAGCAAGTTAGATTGGAAAGTAACACAGAAGCCAATTGAACTCAACAGATACAACACAGAAGGCTCAACAAGCAACAAACAGCTTAGTAAACCCTCAAAGACTCAACAACTCAGTGAAATACAACAGTTTTCACACATTTTCTTCTACTGAAGTATTTTTTATAGCTCTTTTAAGACATTTAGTTGTAGCAATCAATATAAAACAAACTTGTGTGCCTGCTAAGGCGCAGGCTTGGGGGTAATTGGGAAAATGGGGACAATAGCGGAGGGAAGGTCATTCAGGTGGTAGGATTGGAGTTAGAACATCAAAAGCCCATAGTAACTGTAATATGAACAATTTTGTAAACCATGGAGTTTAATTAAAGTAAAAAAAAATAAAATCATAATTTACGGACAAAAAAAAAACAAGAAAGAGTTACTGTGAACAATGTGGACTCTGGAAAACTCTTTTGCCCACATGAAGGTTAAGTTCATAGGTTTATCCAGCAAAACAGATATTTATCTCCACTTGTTTGTTTATTTTATCCCTTTTAGACCCAGTCCATAAAACTTTTTTATTTCTTAACAATAAGCATTGCTACAGACATATCATAAGAGACCAATAGTGCTCAGGGAAGGAAGAAAAATAATTTGGGTTTGGAAATGAGGCAACTGAGAAAGATGTTTTATTCCCATTTTTGAGTCACACCCTCACTCTAATGTATTTTGCTCTTTGTATAAATCTTATCTACTAGATTTTAAACTCCTTGAAGACAAAAAATAAATCTTATTAATGGCTTTAACACAATTTTTTCACTTAGTAACTTAATAAATATTGAATAAATTATTTTATGAATTAACTGTAATTAAACATATTCTATATTTATTTAGACTATATGTACCTTATTTTCTGAGTATTTCCTGAGATAAGGAGCTATGTCTTTCCACTGGGATCAAGGGTTATCAAATTATTTATTGAAAAAATTGTCATGGGTAAGAACCCAAGAGAATGCTATAGAGCAGAAACTATTAGGGATCTCTTAGAATAGGGATTCTGGGAAGGTGGAAACAACATTCTTTACTCAGGAGTTCCCGTAGAGGCCTGGTTATAATCAGAAAGCAAGGCTCAAATAAGAGTCACTGAAACTCATTGAATACTCATTGAATACTTATTTTGTGTCAGCACCAGCTGCTTGGCATTTATTATTACATTTAATTATCATTACGACTAGATGACATGGGCACTCTTATTATCCTCCCCCTTTTATAAATGAAGAAGCAAAGCTTAAGAAATGAAGTAGGAAAACATTTTCACAGCTAACAAATTCCCCCAAATCTCAAATGCCTGCCACCTGCATTATCCTACTTTCTGAGGCTAATGTCAGAACAATGCTAATGGCAATATCTTTCTCCAGGGCAGCTCTGACAAAGGATGAGCCACAGAGAAACCTAACTGTAGTTCTGCCAGGGCATGGGAGTCTTCTTTCAGAACAATCTCCCATTAACCAAGACTGAAATATATAAGGCTACAAAGGTCAAGTCTTTAATAGTAAGAGCCTTGTAATGAAGTCAGTAACGGACATGCATCATTTTCAATGGATTATGGTTAGACTAGGATTTGTGGTTGAGCTTACAAACCACCCTGAGCTCTGACTAATTAAAAGCTAAGAGCTGATGTGTTTTGAAGATGAAACTATTCTGAAAGTGTCTTTAAAGAAACACTGGAGTTTGAAGGAATCTAAAAAATCGCTGCTTTGGGGCCAGAGAGATAGTACAGTGGGTCTAATGTTTGCCTTAGACAAGGTCAACCCAGGTTTGGTCCCCAGAATTCCATATGGTCCCCTGTGCACCTCCAGGAGTAATTCCTGAGTGCAGAGCCAGGGATTAACCAGGGAGAATCACTGGGTATGGCCCAACTTGAAAGATCAGAGGTAGAAGAACTTTGTTAGAAATTTTATCTCGGGGCTGGAGAGATAGCACAGTGGGTAGGGCGTTTGCCTGCCGACCTTGGTTTGATCACAGGCATCCCATATGGTTCCCCAGCACCACCAGGAGTAATTCCTGAGCATAGAACCAGGAGTAACCCCTGAGCATTGCCAGGTGTGACCCCAAAATAAACCAAGAAAAATTTATCTCCATTATGAAGCAAATAAAGTGCACCATGATTTCCAGCATCTGTTGGCACAGGAAAATGGGATTTGAACTTAAAGCTCAAAAGTTTTCTTTAATAGTACTTCTCTAAGGATTCTGCACAATACTTTTTGTGCAGATTCTTTTTTCTTTATTTTATTATTATTATTTTTTTGCTTTTTGGGTCACACCCGGCAATGCTCAGGGGTTACTCCTGGCTTTGCACTCAGGAATCACTCCTGGCGGTGCTCCGTGGACCATATGGGACCCGGGCCAGCATGGGCCGGCTGCATGCAAGGCAAACGCCCTACCCGTTGGACTATCACTCTGGCCCCAGATTCTTAATATTATAAGAATATTACTTAGAGTCGTAAAGCTAAAATACTGTAGGAAGATGTCCAACATTTAGAATCGGTTCATAAGGGAAACATAGGATTGCGGGAAGCAGAATAGAGTGTAAAGGACAAGGGAAAGGTAATTATAACTAATGTAAAGGAAAAAAAGAGAGAGAGGAGAGGAGGAAATGGAAGTGCTACTCATGTCCCTTACTATAGTTCATAATAAAGATCAAAATATATTGTCTAAAGCTGATTGTGTAAGAACCAGATGTTTAAGTGCATAAATAAAGTTGTAAAAGTAATCAATAGACAGGTCATTAATAAAATAATGACTGTAAAATGTACACATGGAGGGGAGGTGAAAGATCATTAAAAGTAATATAAATTCTCATCTTTCATAATAAGGTAGTTTTTAAGATTTAAATTTAGTAAATCAATAAGTAAATTATGAGCATATTATTTTGAATTATTGTGCCAAACAACAGAAAAGGTAGCTCTTATCTTCTTTCTAGAATAGATGCTTCCTGTTACTTCACCTATATTCCAGGAAGTAGGAACAATGATACCCCATTGGAAATATTTAAATATTCATGGCACACAAGAAAATTATTGTATAGTCATAGTACATAGCATATTAAGAAAGTAAAATAGATACATATGTCTAATGTAGGAAAACATTCAAGACATTAAGTCAATAAAGTAAGTTGTTGGGCAATAAATGTGGAGTACCATTTATGGATAATTGAAACCCAAAGAGCATACTTTAAACGTTACAAAGACCCAGAAGGAAGTTTATAATTGTAGCAATGGTAGTTACTTGAGGAAGGGGACATAAGTGGTTGATATGGCCAAGAAGGACTCTGGCTTTATTTGTAATTGTTTTTAAAAAAATTGTTTTTGTTGTTGTTTTGAAAGAGTTGGCCACCCAATGGGATGACTGACTGGGAGCTTCAGAACGCCGCAACTATCAAGGAAAACTCTGAGAGACCAGGTTCTATGCAAAAGCAAGGGTTTTTATTAATATTGAAGTATACCTGGGCTCATAGCATGACCACAAGCAGTCAGCGGCTAAGAGTCCCGAGCCCTTCCAGGGAGGATCTTTTAAGAGATAGTTCCCTGGGAGCTGGAGCAATAGCCCAGCGGGTGGGGGTGTTTGCCTCGCACGCGCCGGCCTATGCCGGCGGGGTTCGATCCCTGGTGTCCCATATGGTCCCCCAAGCACCGCTAGGAGTAATTCCTGAGTGCAGAGCCAGGAGTAACCCCTGAGCATTGCTGGGTGTGACCCAAAAAGCAAAAGCAAAAAAAAAAAAAAGAGAGATCCTGCTGCTACAGAAAAGCCCGCTCATAAATAGATTTAAAATATTATATCAAAGGTCTGCTGCAGGCAGCCAATCACTTTGTACCAAGTAACTATCCCCCACCAATCAGATCATTCTTAATACTTCTTTCTATATTTGGTGCGGCTAGACACATGCGTGGATCATGGGTCAGCAACGGCTATGTATACGTGCAGGAATGCAATCCAGGCAATTCAGGCCAGATAGTAGGTTCTGGGTGGGGTCTCATAACCTCTAACAGGAATTTGTTTCTGGGCCTTTTGTAGATAACAAAAAGGTTACTTCAAGATGAAAAGGACACTCAGGCCCTAAATTGGTAACTGTCCATGAGTAGGCCTGCCCTGCTTGGGAAACGGGGGGTTTCTGCCTTCTTTCATTTTGGGGTGCCACACCTATGGTACTTCCAACTCGGTGCTCAGAAGTTGTTCTCAGTAATGCAGTGGGGATCAAACCTGAACCTCTAGCATACAAAGTCATGTACTCAAACCACAAAGCAATCTCTCTGGCCCTGTTTTAGAAATTTTAAAAGAAAGAGTTCCTGTGTGATTTGTTTATCTTCAAACCAATGTGTTTGGAGGAGAAGAAGACTCAGGCTCAAGATGGAGGGTCACACCAGGTGACCCCTCAGGGCTTGCTTCTTGCTCTGCACTCAGGGGTCACTCCTGGTAGTACTGAGGAATCATATGCAGTGCCAGAGACAGACCCAGGACTGGCCATGATGTATAAAGTGTGTGTCTTAATCCCTGTCCTCTCTTTCCAGTCCGAAAACTGACCATTTATACGTGGCTACCATCAAGATGGATGCAGAACGTTTTCACTTATTACTGCTCTATCTCATTTCGATTTCTTCTTTTTACTATGTATATGATTACTTTGAAATAATTATTTAAACAGTAAACTAAAGTCATGTTTTCTGCACCTTTCACTGCAGAAAACGTCCTGGAACTAGTGGTGGTACCGGCAGCTCTCTATGCCCAAAGGTTGTCCTCCCACCAGCCCCATAAATGACCGGTTATTTATGACCACTTCAAGACATAGACAGGTACAGCTATTTACCATTTCTGCTGGGAGGATGGATGTTCACATTCATATGAGACAAAAACAAATCAAAATTCAACTAGATGGGATGTTGTAGGCTTGGCGATTAGAAGAGCAAAAATAAAAATAAAACACAAACCCAGCAACATACTCTAATAAATCACTGTTCCTTTTTGTCTTACTCTTAAGAATTTAACAACCTCATCTGGGTTGCAGACATTTTTATGTACTCGCCACAGAGTTTCGAAAAATATCAACAAAATGTTTGGCTGAACTGGTTTCTGAACTAGAAACCAGAGTGTAATAATGATGGGCCTTTTTATCCAGAATTCAGGGTTACAGCAAATTTAAATTGTCACTTTGTCTAACCAACACCAGTTCCTCCTCATAGCTTAACTCTTTAAGTAACCTTTTAGAAAAGCTTAATATTTTACAAGACTTTTTTAAATCTTTTTTCTAAAAAATTAAAGAATAGTGATTTACAGTTAGTGGTAGCTGAGTTTTACAGATACAATATTTCAACACCAACCAACCAGTGTAATATCCCCTCCACCAGTGACCCCAGCTCCATCTCCTGCACCCCCAACTTTTTCAGTCTTAAGATAAGAAAGATCATTTAAAATTACAGGAATGAGAATGTGAATAAGAATTTTCATTCTTATTCAAATTCTGACCTTCCAGCAGCCTCTTTCCTTTATCATCCTGTTCTTTTGTTCTTTCCAAACCAAAATGGATTAAGTTAAACCTACCTCTTCATTGTGTGTCCTTTGGTGAAGTCAGAATTCTACCAAAGCATGTATTACAGTTTTTGGTCCAATGTATTTTCGAGCATTTTCATTTCCCTGTAGAGAAGTTAATGTTAATGAGTTTGTTTCCCAACAGTATATTTTGATCACCTCACTGTCTCTGTAAGATGTAGCATTGCCATTCCTAATTTATCTTGTTTTAGTGGGTTTTGAGCAGTACGCAGTGGGCTCAGGGGCTAGTTCAGCTGCTGGGACTGAGCCATCTCTAAGGCCCCACCCACAATGTCATCATTTTAAAGGAAATGAAACTAAATAAATAGATAACTAGATAAATAATTAAATAGATAAATAAATGGGAACTGAGATGAGAAAGACTAGAAATTTGCCCTAGAGCTACATCCACACAAACCACTGTCCCTTCAGGGCCTTTTGCCCAGCTCTCCCAACACAGTATTTTACTGGAGGTCTTTGTTTATATCTCTTCAGGCTTGCTTTATAAAGGCACCTTTCTGCAGTTTAGTAAACTTCCAGGGGCTTTAGTGGGGAGATCACTTAATGAATTCCTTTGAAGTTGCCAACACATTTCAGATATATTTGTAGTAGCACCTTAAGTTGCTTTTCAACCTGCTGAGACAAAGTCTGTATCTTTGATGTTAGGCTCTGAACCTAACCCGGGGCACTGCGTTTAGGGAGGGACTGGCCACATGAAAAGAGAACCCTAGTGCGGTGTCCCCCGTATCCCTCCCTCTATTTGAATACATTTTCTCCAATCTTATTTGAGACCTCGTGCCTGGGCTTTGAAATATATGAGAGATTCATCTAGTTTCCAAACTGCCCCCAGAACGAAGTAGGTGAAGAAAGACGATACAGTGGTCAAACACCAACGTCAACAAGAACAGTGAAAACTCCAGAAACATCACAGGATTAATCCTATACTGCCTTATGTTAACTGTGCCCAGACATTACTATTACATCACCTCTTCGTGGGCCACGGCTCAGTCCAGCAAATAGGGCTCTTACCTTGCTGAATCCCATCACCAGCACCATCAGAAGTGATGTAAATATAAGTGCCAAGTCTGGAATAGGGCCTGAGTACCACTGGCTGTGGCCCACAAAACAAAATGTAATCAAAGAAACAAAAAAAAAAAAACTATACTTGGGGGCCAGAGCAATAGTCCAGCCGGTAGGGCATTTGCCTTGCATGCAGCCGGCCCATGCTGGCCGGGGTTTGATCCCCGGCATCCCATAGGTCCCGAGCATGTCTGAGTGCAGGGCCAGGAGAAACCCCTGAGCAGCATTGCTGGGTGTGACCCCAAAAGCAAAAAAAAAAAAAAAAAAAAACTATACTTGCCTCCATTTTGGAGGTACTTGCTTAAAAACAAACTATAAAAGGTTCAAAGCTTGCAAGTGCTGCATCAAATCAAGCCTTTGTTTATTTAGCTCATTCTTTTTTTCCTTCTGCCACCTCTCCCATTTTCTCAGGCTGGTCCAGTGAGATCTAAATTCATCCTTCCCTCTTCTTAAGAAGGGAAAACCACTTCAGATGACCTTATTCTGTACTTCATATCTTCTGGTCCGAGATGTCTGTGACTCCCACGGTGAGTGAACCTAATAAGCCAACCCAGGCAAAAATGCTAAAAGGCTGAGAATAGAACCTCCCTTCTCTTCCTGAATAAAGCTCACATATTTTCTTCAAGACTAAAAATACCCAAAACGAAAAAGAAAATGTATAAATTTGTAAAATTCCCCCACCTTATTTTTTCAGCTAATTTATCATGAAAATGTTCCCACATCAATCAATTTTATGCAGCATCTTTTTTAAGGTCTTCCCACTGTTCAACATTTAAGTTCTCACCAATTGTTTGCCATAATGAACGTCTCAAATATAAATCAGTATTCACAGAACATGAATCTCTATTTTACAAACACTACAGCCTAATAGCCAGGACGAGGATTCCTCTGGCAGGCCCATTATACAGCTTCCTTTCTGGGAAAGCCAGTACCACCCTCCTTCCAACACTACCTCTCTCCTTGACTTATAATCTACACTCTCAAACCATTAGTTGAGATAAATTTAGAGAAAGGGCTTGGAGTCCCAAAACTTTATCACTAACCTTAACAAGGTTTGTACAAACCTTAACATCTACTGAGTTAACCATTTTGATAAAAGCTGATAGATTTTAACTAATCTCTTTATTGGAAATTCCAGAATATTCTGCCTGGACAATCAGAAAGGTCCGGGTTTCCACAGTAAATTTGGAGTTGTCAGGCCTGTAAGTGACCTGAGCCTGGGATTGACTGCTTCTAGCTTCCATGGAGATTATCTCCTTCTGTTTCCGAAGATGAAGAGAGGCTGGAATTGTCCAGCATTTTATTGAGATATAGCCATGGTGCTGGTGATGACAATGGCTGTAGCTCTCACCCAGGTAAACTCTGGTTCTACTGGCAAAACTTTCTACTCCAGAAAGAAAATTGGGCAGAAAAACCAGATCTGGAGTCTTCTTATTTCAGAGAGAAGATGGAACTCTGGACTCTCCCTGCTACCTGCAATGGAATCCAGCTCAGTCCATTCCATTGCTCCTATCTATACAAAGGCAGATTTTACAAGTCTTTGATGATTAAAATGTAGAGCCTTGATCAAACTAGAATTAAGTTTTATAAATCTTTCAATTTTTGTTCTTGTTTGGGGATGCACCCAGCAGTGCTGAGGGGCTGGTGGGTTGCTGCCTCCAGGCTTCTACTCAGGTCACTCCAGAGATGGTCTGGGAATAGGTGGTGATTGAATCCAGGCCACCGGTATGCCACCATATGCTCCTGCCCATTGAGCCATCTTCCTGGCCTGCTTTATTTTAATGTAAGATTTTTTCTTTTTCAAATTTTTATTTTATTAAAGCATCATAAATTATGAAGTTATTCATAGTTGGGGTTTAGACAAACCATGTTCCAACACCAATCCCACCATCAGTCTCAACTTCCCTCCATCACTGTCCCCAGGTTCCCTCTCTAACCTGGCACCCCAGCCCCAGCCTGCCATCTTGACAGGCACCTTTGAACTTTGGTTATTAAAGTTTATGTTTGTATCTTTTTTGTTTGTGTCTTGCAGTTTTCAAGGCTGCTTTTAGAAACCTTTGAGCTGCAAGACTAAATATTTTATCCAAACTGTTGAGGAAAAGACAATGATGCCTGTTCTCTTAATCTTATAGAGGGAATTAGATTTTAATGAAATATGATGAAGACATATGTAGTGCAATATGATGAGTCCACCAGACTAGTGGATAAACAGGTGTTGATTGAAAGTGTCATCAAGAGCATGTATATTGTATCAGGAACACAGAGGGTTTTTCTCAGGAACAGAATGAATAGAGATTCTGATTCTAATTTTTTCAGCAAAAGACTCCTGAAGGAATTCTGGACATAACCCCAGAGGCAGTTGCCTGTCTTTCAGATATTCCACTTCACAAACCTACTATTTGAACTGTGTTCCTCTCCTGAAGTCTTTTTTGAAGGGGATGGGATGGGAACAGCTCATGGTACTCAAGCCTTACTCCTGGTTCTGTACTCAGAAATCACTCCCACTGTGCTCTGAGGACCAAACATTGTCTGACTACATTAGAATGCCAGGGATTCAAATTGGGTCAGTAGCATGCAAGGTACATGCCTAAGCACAAACTATCCATCTCTCTGCCCATCTCCTGAAGCTTTAATCTCCCTCCTTTCCTTCAGTCCTTCCTTTCATTTTTCTTTCTTTTTTTACTTTGTTTTGGGGACTATACCCCACAGTGGAGGAAACCAGATTGTTGCAGGAATCCTAAGAGCCTCCACATCTGCCCTGGATTGCCTCCTGCAGGTCACTTCGTAGATAAGGGGGTAGTCTAAATGTGGCAGTTTATCTGACCATGTATTCTGTACTGGCTGGTATAAATATTCTCTCATGCTACTGTTGCAGGTGGACCCCATGGGTGACTTATGTGAGGCAGGAAGGAGAGAGAGATGGTCACTTTCTCCCCAGCCGCCTCTGCCACCCGGGACCCGCTGGGCAGACTAAGGACTGATAAAGTCTATGATGAGCCCCCTGCACGGCGTGGGCCTGAGCCCTACCAGCCCCACGAGGTGGCCGTCAAGCCACGCCTGATGCCCGCTTGATCTCTAGGCACGGGAGTTAATCCCCACCACCCGAGGTTTCTCGGGGAGCCACGGACTCAGGCTGGAGCGAGGGAATTGTTCTTTGCAGGAAAGGAAAGTCAGTCCTAGGCCTTACCCAGGTCTGCCTTAAGGTTCTTGTCTTTCTCGCAGAAAAAGAATTTTCAGGAGTCCACAAGCAGTGAAGTAAAATAGATTTTATTAAGGAGGTTTTTAGGTGAGGGGAGGGGAGAGAAAGAAAGGAAAGAGTAACGCGCTCAAGGGAGAACGCAGGCTACTCCAAAGGCAGAGAGCGCAAGTAAAAGAGAAAGTACACATCTCAAGAGGGGAGATGCGGGCAACACACGTGCTCAGGCACCACATGTGCTTGGCCACATGGGCTCAGGCAGCATGAGTGTCCTTGCAGCATGCTGCGCAGGCGACATGTGTGCCTAGGCAGCATGTGCGCACTGTCCTTTGGTCAGGACGGCTTTTATAGATTTCTCCCCAAGTTACTCCCATCTGGGGCTTCAACCTCGGTTGCTAGGGCCCCGTTGCCAAGGGGAGTAGACTTTGGGAGTGGCTCTTCTTTGACTGGAATGTCCTGGGGTCTTCCTTGAGCTGGGTCCTGGGCAGGGAAGGCTGATTCATTTCCCTCAGGAGATTTACATATTCCTTTTGGCCTTTCCTTTCCCCAGGGAAGTCATTTACACATTACTTCTGGCCTTCCCTTCCCCCAAGGTCTATTGTTGATATGGTCTTATCAAGTTTGGTTTCGGGGCTTTCGATCAGGTGTGGCTCTGGAGCTCTTCTCCAGGAATTTTATTGCCATGTGTCACCCCCACCCCACCCCCACCCCGTCTGCCTGCCTACAACACTACCACAATCATTGTGGGACTAGCTAGATCTTACCAGCATATTTGCCTAGCCACGTTGGATCTCTAAGTAATTAGACCAGAGAGAAATGCTGTTTGCCTCCAAGCAAGCAAGCATGGCTCCCTAATAACTCAAAGGCAACTAAAATACAAATCTACCATGAAGTAGGCGAGACTCTTGTGAAGGCTTGGAGAAATATTTAACTGGCATTAGTATTAGTCTTTGGTACAGAAACATGCCATCTCAGAAACCCCCTTCTCTACCCTATAAAGGCATTTCCAGGCAGATCTTAGCTCAAAACATTAGCATATAATAGGGCCTAGGTGAGGTGCTGGGAGAAATTACCTAAGGGCATTTGACCCTTCCTGCTTCCCATAATAGTGGGAGGTCTGAGTTGCAGGGGTATAAAACTAGGCTGCTTCCTCTCTGGCGCTCTCTCTCCTTTTGGGCTCTCTTTTGGGGCTTGCACTCTTCTTAGGAATCTTGTCTTTGTCTCCTCTTTACAGGGCCTTAACACATGGTGGCCGCCATCTTGGCCTACACGTGGCTGGGGTTCTAGCCGGGAATCCTAAGCACAGGGTTTTTCCTATTGCTGATTTGTATGCCTGAACCTGTGATAAGTAAAGCCTTTTAAAACTGCATCGGATTCCTGAGATTTCATCCATTCCTCGCCGGTTTTGGAGGTAGAAGGGAACTCGCTTCCCAGCACTGTTGGGGACTCTGGCGGTGTCCCCGACATTAGACCCAATGAACTGTTTGAGAACAATAAACGTTCTGCGTTAGGGAACCTGGAAGGCCCATTGTCTTCAGTGTTTGTCCATTCCCAATACCTGCTTTAAAGATCATTTTCCCCCTCTGAGTCCTTTTTCTTTTTCCTTTTCTGGCCACATCCAACCAGTGCTCAGGGACTGCTCCCAGCTTGTCAGTCTGGGTGCTTCCCAGGAGATTATGTGGGGCAGGGGATGGAACCCAAGCCTCCTGCATACAAACATGTGCTCAGCCATTAGGCTATCTCTCTGGAACCCCAAAGAGTCTTAAGATCTTTCTGACTTCCAAAGTCCGTATTCATTCTGAATGTACTTTTAAAGACAGAGTGACTCTGGTTGAAACCTGGTGAGGATCTGAGAGTGACCTGCTTGGCTTCCTCTTTTATTTGTAGAAAGTCAATTGCATATTTGAATGAAACACTTTCAGCACTCTGCATATTCCTGCACAACCTTAAGAGTCTCTGTTATACATGTTGTATAATTAAAAAACTCCATAACATTATAATATTATATTATATATTATACATTATAATATTATAATATTATAATATAAGTGCATAATATTATGCACTTCTAGTGTAATATAATAGGAGGGATACAGTGTTGGAGTACACACCCTGGTCACAGCTGCCCAGCGCCTCTGCATCTTGACTGGAGTTACCTCCTGCAGGCCACTTTGTAGACATGGGCAGGAAAATAGTTTGGACCTGTGACTCTCTATGTGGCAGAGTATCTTACCATGTATCCTATGTTAGTTGGTATAAATATTTCCTCTCGTTCTACCCCCAGACCCCCTGTGGGAATGGACAACTCTTATCAGTATCTATCTAACTATGTTGGATCTGCCTTTAAATAATATAGCCATTATTAGATTAGAGAGAAATGCTGTTTATCTCTGGCAAGCGAGTGTTGCTCTCCAATAAGTCTAAAGGCTAGTACTCAGAACAACCCCAAAAATAAGGATCTCGTGGAAGTTTGGAGAAATACATAATCTGGCTGTAGAATCCATGGTAGTGATACATGTCTTTTGTATTAATTCTGAGATATAGCTCATCTCAGATGCCCTTCCCCACTCTACAGAGTGCCTGCAGGAGAACTGTAGTCAAATTAACATTTCAATGGCCTGGGCCAGGTGAGCTTGCCTGGGGAAGCAAACCTGAACCTGATAGAATTGGCCCTGACTGAAGCCTGTTGTTGTGGGCCAGGTCAGGACAATAGAGGTATTTTTAAAAAAAAGCCATCTTCTTGCTCTTCTCTCTCTGCCAGCTCTGCTCGCTGTCAGCTCTGCTCTCTGTAAGCTCTGCTCTTGCCCGTTTGGATTCCATTCTACCTGCACAAGCACATGGTGCTGGGTGCAGCGCCATCTTGGCCGAGATAGAACAGGTGGTATGGGTTTAGCTAGGAACTCTGAAGTTTGGGGTTTTCCTGATATTGGGTTGTAATGCCAGGAGGTAAAAGGTAAAAGCCTTTTAGAACTTTGCTGGGTTCACTAGTCTTCCCCCCCCCTTTTATTTTATTGAAACCATGATTTACAAACTAAAAAGGTTTTCATAATACTGTTGGTAGAAAGATTCATACTTCAACACCACTCCCACCACCAGTGTTCCCACCACCAAAGACCCTCATTTCCCACCCACCCCAATCCCCAAGCCTGCTCCCTCAGCTGGCACTCATTGTATTGACCGTTAAAGCATATACATGGCAATGTTAATGATGAATCCATTTTCTTCTCTATTGTTGATATGGGAGAATCTAGCCAAATTATGTTCTTGAATTTAATTTCTGAGTTTCTAGAACACAGTTGGTTCCACTAGTTTGATGTACGCACAGCCACTTGAGGCTGCATGACTAGGGAGAGCCCGGATGGCGGCTCTACCCTGTGTGTCTGAGTCTCTACATGATGGCCGATAGCCGGGAGGCAGTTCGTGGGTGGGTTCACCAGGCCTCCCGGACAGGACAGAGGCGGGAAAGGGGAACCCCAGCTCTATTTCTATGAATGCCCAGTGATTTTTGCCGCCAAGAACAGTCCACCTGTACTTGAAATTGGCTGCTCTATTGTGTGGGGCTCAGGTGAGCCGGGCTTGAAATCGGCTTCTCTCTTGGGTGGGGCTCTGATGAACTGTGGAGTCCAGATTTTGAAAATGGCTGTGATTATGGTGAGCGAGTTTCTGAGTCTCTGCACGATGGACAATGGATTCACTAGTGTTTATCTGGCCGCTGGCCTCTGGCCGCCAGTACCTTTGGGCAGAAGGGGATTCCATACTGCTCCCCAATATTGTTGGGAAACGTAGCAGTGGCTCAGCATAGAGCTCAACAGCAAGGCATTCCCTGACAATAATGGATAACCTATAAAACACACACACACACACACACACACACACACACACACACACACACACACAGAGTCAAATGCAAATCTAAGCAAGTATTAATTCTAAAGTATCTTTTAACAATAAATATCCAACTTTACTATGTAATCACAAATAATATGAGTTTTTGGCAAAAATAAAATAAAACCCAAGTGGGGTATGATAATTATGTGAAACTTTAAAAAAACTCATGCCTGGAGCCTGACATAGTACAGGGGGAAAGCCCTTCCTTGCCTGCCATACCACAGATTCCAGTTCAATTCCCAGCACCACGTAAGGGTCCTCAAGCCCTGCCAGGAATGATTTCTGAACACACAACCAAGACTAAGATCTGAGCACTGTGGGATGAGGCCTAAATCCCTTGCCAAGGAAGGAAATAAGGTAGGACAATAAAATAGTGAAATATTGTCAGGGAATATAAAAACAAGTTCAACTAGACTATGGAAAAACAACTAATTACAGAATAAAGAAGTACTTGATAGGGGCCAGAGCAATAGTCTAACGGGTAGGGCTTTTGCCTTGCATGCGGCCAGCCCATGCCAGCCCGGGTTCGATCCCGGCATCCCATATGGTTCCCAAAGCACCACCAGGAGTAATTCCTGAGTGCAGAGCCAGGAGAAACCCCTGAGCATTGCTGGGTGTGACCCAAAAAAACAAAAAAAAAAAAAAAAAAAAAAAAAAAGAAGTACTTGATAGATCTAGTGATTAAGTTTGTTCAACAAACAAATAGCATTAAAACAAAATGGGAGGGATCCAAGTTTAAAGAACATCAACTTAAAAAAAGAAAAAATACAAGAAACTCAATTTGTAAGTGGGCAAAGAATTTAAAAAGACATTTCATTAACTAAAATCTTTAAATGACTAAGAAACACATGAAATGATTTTAGATATCATTCATCATTAGGAAACAAAAACCACAACAAAATGTTCCATCAACCCCAATAGGATGGCTATAATAAAATAGAAAACAGCTAGTGCTGGTCAAGAATCAGAGCAAGGGGAACCTTGTCTATTGTGGGTCAGAATAGAAAATAGTGAAGGCCCTGTGAAAACCAGCGTGTCAGTTCTTCAAAGAGTTAAGTCCAAGCAATCCTACTTCTTGCCAGATCCCCCAAAGAATTGAAAATCAATGAGCAAACAAATATATTCACAACATATGTTCATAGCAATATTGTTTCCAATATAAAATGGGGAGTTTAACTGTCCATCAACAAATTAATGGAAATAAAAATGTGGTATGTATATATACACACACACACACACAAAACATTGGAATATTATCATCCATAAGACAGAATAAAGTGCTGGTACTAGTTTTTGAGTATATGCTTCCAAAAGGTGCTAAGGGGGGAAAGGACATTAAAAGTCACTATTAGGGGCCGGAGCGATAGCCCAGCAGTAGGGCGTTTGCCTTGCACACGGCTGGCCTGTGCCAGCCTGGGTTCGATCCCTGGCATCCCATATGGTCCCCTGAGCACCGCCAGGAGTAATTCCTGAGTGCAGAGCCAGGAGAACCCCCTGAGCATCGCCAGGTGTGACCCAAAGCAAAAAAAAAAAAAAAAGTCACTATTATATGATTCCATTTTATGAAATATTCAAAACAGGAAACTCCAAAGAGATAGAACCAAGATTGATGGTTGACTGCTGCCAGTAGAAGGCTGGATGAAAAGCAAGTGCTTAGATATATATGTGCATATTGTGATGCCAATATCCAAGGTCAAGTGAAACATGACCTTGTATCAGGAGGTCTTGTCAAGGGTGGAAATTGTCGCAAACGTGTGGGAGTTAGAGGCTGGGTAGGACAGAGAATGGAACAGTGTGCTGACAATTGTCGAGGGTACTTGTGCCAACCTAGAACTGAGCATTAAATACAGGCTAAAGGATACACATGACAACCCTTTAATGTATGTTCTGTGGTCCATAGTCTGGAGGGGAAGGAAGGGAGAGAGAGAGAGAGAGAGAGAAAGGGAAAGAAATGGGGAACCTGCCATGGAGGCGGGCTGGGAGGGGGAGGGAACCGGGGTAGTTGGTGGTGGGAAATGGGCACTGGTTGAGGGATGGGTGCTGGAACACTGTATGACCAAAATCCAGGTGTCACTGTCTCCCGTTCATCATCGATTTGCTTGAGCGGGCACCAGTAACATCTCCATATGACCTGTCTCATGCAAGTAGAACCCAAGGGCACCTGCTTGCTCCAGGAACATAAAGAGCCTCAAACCATTCCATCAGGACATGGGAATGAGGTCTATAATTGTTACTGGTATCTGGCATATCAAATACGACACGGGTAGCTTGCCAGGCTCTGCCGTGCGGGTAGCGTACTCTTGTAGTCATCTCAAAATCTAGCATTTATTGATGAACCAGCGTGGCCTCAAGCGGCCCTGCAAGCTGGGCTGTGATAGGCTGGTCTGCTGGGTGGAGTTCAGATGAGGGGGAAGTCCGGATGTGGAAAATGGAGGCCCTCATGGAGTGGGAGGTCGTCTGGCTTGTTGTGAGGCTCTGCTGGGGTGGCAGGCCAGGGCTAGAACCTGCCATCCCTCCAGGGTGCCTCATGAGCGGCTGGGCACAGAGAGAGCCAGTAGCAGCTCTGCCCCACGCCTGTCTCTTAAAGTTCAAAACCCAGGTATGAACTTTTTAATTGTGTATCTTTGTGATTATGTATCTCACGGTAGTATAATAAAATACTTAAAAAAAAAAGCCCAAGTGCTTCCTGGGGTTCTGGGTTTCTTTTTGGGGATGATAAAGCTGTTTCAGAAGCTGACAGGTGATAGGTGTATAGGAATGTGATTTCAATAAATGTCACTGAATTCACTTTAAGATTATTAAACTTTCACTTCAAAAAATAGCTAAGTAATTGGTAATTTTTCTTTCTTAATTTGGGAATCATATCAACCAAAAGCAACTATAAACTTATTTTGATTCTGATCCACTCAATACAATGACAAAACTAAAATTTTGTCCAGGGATGTGGCTCAGTGGTCCACAAGTGAGTCCAGGGATGTGGCTCACTTGCCTGGCCTAGTGTGATGCCTTGGGTCTGATCCCCACATAAATAAACAGACAACTTGCTTGGGCCAGAGAAATAGCACAGCAGGCAGTGTTTGCCTTATACACGGCTGACCCAGGTTTGATTCCTGGCACCACATATGTCCCTGAGTACTGACAGGAGCGATCCCTGAACACAGATCAAGGAAAAAGCTCTGAGTGGCACTGGTGTGGTCCAAAATGAGAAACAGATAAAATAAATTAAAATTTATCGGCACTTGGGGGAAATTCAAACGCCGAATATGATTAGGAACTTACTGTTAATTTGTTTTTAAACCCATGGCATAGTGGTGTTTTGATGTTTTCTTTTTCTTTCTTAATTCCATTTCAGTAAGTGATTAATTCTAAAGTGTTCATGGATTAAATAACATATTTACTGGGATGTGCTTTAAAGCACTCCAGAACAGATTGAAAAGAGATTCGCTGAAATTAGATTAGCAAAATGTTGACAAGTGCTAAGGTAAGAAATGGGGCCATGAGCTTTATGGCTGCTTTTGTGTCTATCTGAAATTTTCTATAATAAAACACTTTGTAATTCCCTTAGAAAAACAAGATTAGTTCGTGCCAGAGATAGCACAGGAGTAAAGTCCCTTGCATTCTGCTAGTTCAAATCCTCAGCCCCACTTGTCCTGGGGTTATCCACATTTCCCACAAATTCTCAGCCTTGGAACCTCCAAGGGTTGTTTTTAAGCACAGAGCCAGGTCTAGCTCCTCAGCACCACCAGATGTGGCCCTCAAATAAGCAAAGACAATGTAGAAAAGCGGGTGTCAGGGGTGATGCTATAGCACTTGCCTTGCATGCAGCACACTGGGTTATATACCTGGTACCATGTAAGATTCCCAAAGCACAGCCAGACTGATCCCTCAGTGCAGAACCAAGAATAACCCCTGAGCATTGCTGGGTGTAGCCCAAAAAAGCAAAAAGCAGGAAAAAAAGCAAAAAATTTTTGAAGTCACAGTCACAATAGGAGAGGTCTTGGGAGTTGGAGCAAACATGGGAAGAAGAAGAGTAGGAAGGAGAGAGAGAGAGAGAGAGAGAGAGAGAGAGAGAGAGAGAGAATACTGGGAAAGAGTGCTAAGGGTGTATAACAGTAAGTTGCTGACTTTGCAAGGCCTGAAGGGGTGAGTTTTTCATGAGAAAAGAGAAACTACAGCTCCACTGGACCATGCTTTTAGTGACTGGAGTCAGCAGGCCCTAGGCACAAGGTAGGGGCCCCTCTGTGCATCTCTTCCCAGATGAAGAAACAAGGTCCTCATCCAGACATTTCCTGCGTGGGCACTCCTCACACCACAAGGAAAGTGCTGTCCAGAGCTCCAAATGAAATCCCAGCCACGAGCAGTCTATGCTGATAGTGATTACACTCAAGTAAGCCCTCTGGAGAGTGGACACTCGAGAATGGGAGAATCACACACAGACACGTCTTAGTTTTGTGCCTGGTCCAGCAGGAGCCCTGGACTCTAGTCCTAGCTCTGTCAGAGACTAGATGTGTGCATCTGTCTAGAACTGGGTCTCTATTTGCAGCTATGTGTACCCCCAATTAAAAACAAGAGGTTTGGGTCGAAGTGATAGTAAAACAGGTAGGGGATGCACCTTGCACGCGGCCAACCCAGGTTCTAGCTTCAAGACACCCTGTGATGCCCTGGGCTGGCCAGGAGTGATCCTTGAGCGAAGAGACAGGAGTAAGACCTGAGCAATGCTGGATGTCCCCCCCCAATTTTTAGATCCTTTTTAAATAATGAGATGTTTAGGAGCCAGAGCGATGGTCTTGCGGGCAGGATGTTTGACTTGCAGCTCCTGGTTCAGTCTTTAGCACCCCATAGAGTCCCTGCCAAGAAGGATCCCTGAGCACAGGCAGATGTGACCGAAAAAAAAATCAGAGGTTTGGGGCTGGAAATTTAGTACAGTGGGTAAGACTTTTGTCTTGCACACAACCGCCCAGGTTTGATCCCCTAGTACCCCATACTGTCCTTGCTTAGCACAGATCCAGGAGTAAGCCCTGGAAAAATCTGGGTCTGCCCCAAAAACAAACAAAAAGAATGAAAGGTTTCATAGTTTCTCTTGTCCCTTCCAGCCTACAAAGAATTCATTGCCTTCACTTATTCATTCATTTATTGCATGGACATGGATTCCATAAATAATACATACACATCTAGAAAAGAACTAAAGGCTTCATTAAACAAAGAATCTCCAAAACTTTGCCCTCAGCAAAACAGTCTAACAGTCTCTTAACATTGATTGAGAGTTATTACTCAAGGCTTCTCTGAATGTGCAAAAGTACGCCACAAATATCTTTATGAGGTGGGGGTACAGGCAGTATTCAGGGATCACTCCTACAGTGCTTAGGGGACCAGGAGATGCTATGGACCGAATCCAGGTTTTTGGAATGCAAAGTATGTGCTCCAGCCCTTCGATCCATCAACCCAGAACCACAATTACATTTTTTTTTTGCTTTTTGGGTCACACACAGGGGTTACTCTTGGCTCTGTATTACTCATGGCGGTGCTCAGGGGACCATATGGGATGCCGGGAATGAACCCCGGTTGGCCACATGCAAGGCACACACCCTACCCTCTGGACTATTGATCCAGCCCCAACACAAATACATTTTAAAAAATCCAGTCATAGGCCCCTCAAACACAGATTCCCAAATACTGAAGAAATAAAATAGCTGTATTTTGCAGGTTTTGAAGGACAAAGAGTTTTTCTCAACTTTGTTACTTTTCTCTTTATTAAAAAAAAATCCTGGGAACCAAAGAGATTGCTCAGTGGATGGAGCACATGTTGTACATGGACTAGGTGTGGGTTGAAGACCCTTTACTGCATGGTCCCTAGAACACTGCACTGCAGTAGTGATCCCAGAGTACATAGCCAGGACTGATCCTTAAGCAAGTTAGGTGTGGCCCCAAAATAAAACAAAAATCCTGGGGGCCTAACTGAACTCAGTGGCAAAGTGCTGGTTTTGCAGACATAAAGTAATGACTTTGATGTTCAACACAACTCCAAATTCTAGTATGGTTCCCAAGCGCTCAACCAAAGTGGGCCATCAATGAGCCCTGTAACCAAATGTGCCTTCCCAGCTATAACAGCAACAACAAAGGGAAGAGAAGCGGGGGCAGGGGAGGAGAATAAAATAAGAAAACAATTCTGAGATTTGGCATCATTATGTAACATGCACATTCCTTGCATGTGTGAGATCCTGGGTTCAATCACACCTGCAAGATACAAACACCAGCTTAAATACCTTCCAGAAAAACTATGGCAATAGACATGCCTGTTAGCACTGTGAGAGGCTGCCTCGCATCTTTTCGGTCTGAGCATTGGCATGAATATCATTCTTCCCCAATCAATCCTTCCTGACATTTTTCAGAGTCCCCTGGAATGCTGTGTCAGCATTCTATACCTGAGATATTCTAATGCAGTTGTAAAGTTGATCGAGAGGCGACAGTTTCGTTCCTCTGTTTCATAGGAGTAAGGAGAGTCTTCTGAACAGCTCAGCACTCAGCAGCAGCCAAGAGCCCAGCACACAGGCTACTTCGGCTTCTCCTTTTGCTCTGTGCTCTGTTAACTTGCTTCCCACTTCAAATCCCACTCCCAGCTTCAGGAAGCACCCTTCAAGTCCCCTATCTAATCACCAGTTGCTAAAAGTTCATTTATCACAGATCCTTTTTGACAATATAAAGCAATGCTTCTCAGGACCCCAATTCTGCAGCTAACAACAGTTTTGGGATATAAAGTGGGACTTAGAGAACAGTCAGCGTGTAGAGAGGATTCTGTTGTATTTGTATTCCTTTTCATTATGATTTCCTGCAACACCTATCTTACAGTTAAACCAAGCCCAGAGAAAACACTCTAATGTAGGTAACTTTATTTCTCTCTCCTTTTTTAATATTTTATTATACCACCATGAGATCTAGATGAGATCGGATCTCATGGTGGTATAATAAAATATTTTCTCTGGGCTTGGTTTAACTGTAAGATAGGTGTTGCACATCCAAAAACAACAAGAACAACCGGTGCTGGCGTGGATGTGGGAGAAAAAGGACTCTCATCCACTGTTGGTGGGAGTGACGATTGGTCCAGCCCTTCTGGAAAACAATATGGGCATTCCTCCAAAAACTAGGTATTGAGCTCCCATTTGATCCAGCAATAGCACTCCTGGGAATACACCCGAGAGACCAAAAAACACATAGCAGAAACACTATCTGTACTTCTTTATTCATCGCTGCACTATTCACAATAGCTAGAATCTGGAAACAACCTAAGTGCCCGAGAATAGAGGACTGGCTAAAGAAACTGTGGTTCATCTACACTATGGAATACTATGCAGCTATCAGAAAAGACGAAATTGTGAAATTTACCTGCAAATGGATGAACATGGAGACTACCATGCTGAGTGAAATTAGTCAGAAGGAAAAATGACAGATATAGAATGACTGCATTCATTAATGGGATATAAATATATACCAGTGTTTAACTGAGTGTGGGCAATGGTAATGTCAGACTCACCATTGAATATACACAAAGAGTCTTGAATGATAAACCCTAAATGTCTGAAGGGCTAGCCACAATGTGTAAAAGAAGGGGGAGAGAGATGCAGAGACAGAGACAGAGCAGAGAGAGAGAGAGAGAGAAAGGGGGTACCTGTTACTGAGGTAACCTGGGGTGTGGACTGGGAGGGTGTATGGGTATACTGGTGGTGGTGATGGGGCACTGGTGGAGGGATGGGTGCTGGAATACTGTATTACCAAGAACCAATTATGAACACCTTTGTAACTATGTTTCACTGTGGTATAATAAAATTTTTTTAAAAAAGATAGGTGTTGCAGGAAATCATAAGGGAAAGGAATACAAATAAAACAGAATGTCTAGACCCACCCTGCAGCAGTCTTTTTTCAAGCCCAGCCCAGGTATGCTGATCCAGAGACTCACATACACAGGGCAGAGCTGCTACTGGCTCTCCCTGTGCCCAGCTGATCATGAGACACCGGAAAGGAAGGCGGGTTCTAGCCCTGGCCTGCCACCGCAGCAGAGCTTCGTAAGAAGTCAGAGGAACCCCCCACACCATGAGGGGCGCCATACTCCACATCCGGACTCCCCTCTCGTCAGAGCTCCACTCAGCAGAAGAGCTGATCACAGCCCTGCTCATGCGGCAGCATGATGTGGTTTGTCACCAAATGTGGTTTGTCAATAAATGCTGGAGATTAGGGCCAGGCGATAGCCCAGCAGGTAGGGCGTTTGCCTTGCACGCGGCCAGCTCATGCCGGCCCGGGTTCAATCCCCGGCATCCCATATGGTCCCCTGAGCACCGCCAGGAGAGTAATTCCTGAGTGCAGAGCCAGGAGTAACCCCTGAGCGTTGCTGGGTGTGACCCCAAAAAAGCAAAAAAAAAATGCTGGAGATTAGAGGTGACTACAAGAGTATCCCAACCACATGGCAGAGCCTGGCATGCTACCTGTGTCATATTTAATATGCCAAACACCAGTAACAATTATAGACCTCATTCCCATGACCTGATGGAATGGTTTGAGGCTCTTTATTTTCCTGGACCAAGCAGATGCCCTTGGGCTACACTAGCATGTGACAGGACATATGGAGATGTTACTGGTGCCCGCTAGAGCAAATTGATGATCAACGGAAGACAAGTGATACAAGTGATACCATGAGATATACAATTACAAAGAAGTTGATGTTTGGGTTTTGGTCTTACAATGTTCCAGCACCGATCCCTTCACCAGTGCCCATTTCCCACCACCACATCCCCAATTCCCACCTCCCTCCCCTAGCTTACCTCTACCTATCTCTTTTCTCTCATTCTCTTCTCTCTCTCTCTTCCTTCTCTTATTCACTGTGGATTACAATACATACATTTAGAGGATATCATGTATATCTTTTTGCCTGTATCCATTTCTCTTCTGTAAAGGATTCCATTTAATAGCTGTTGGCAAGGACTTATCAGATTGGTAGACCTATCAGCAAATTAAGTTCCTAACCTATTTCTTTCTCTGGCCAATTTTCTCTCCCCTGATCCCTCCACCCACACCCCCCAGTCTCATGCCAAAACAGTGAGGAGGTTGTGAAAACATGTAAAGGGATATTATAAGAACGTGTGCAACTCAGAACATGTCATCCGCCAGCATGAGCAGTCTTCAAGAATGTATACAAATGCCTCTTTCCATTTTCTGGGCAGAGAACAGGTCCCATCTGCATGGTGAGATCAGCCTTCTCTCTCCCAGAATGTGAGGCTGGTACCAATAGAAATCCTCACCAGTGCATTAACAAAGAAATGATGGTGCTTTCCTCCTTGGAGGAGACGTGGACGAAAGGCAATTTTTGTAGAAGGGTTGCAGAGGGCTATGGATTTTTTGCTGATCATAAATTCAGCTGTTGATAAAAAGCCACATGATTTCCTGGAAGATGTAATTTGAAGCAGCCCTGGCGAATAGACTTCACTTAACTGACAGGCAATGGACACCTGGGCTGCTGCGTGTGGCTCCAGGAATTTTTACAAGTTGCATGTAAAGTAGTCCCAAGAGTTCCTTAAAATAGTCTTCTTTGGGAAGAAGCACTTCATTAGCTGGCACAAAGGGCAGTCGCTGAAGCCTGTGACCTCCACCACCACTGCTTTCACTTGACTTCAAATTCACACTTTCTCTTCCCCAAGAAGGGAGAACCAATTGATTTAGGACATCACCCAAGCTTTTGAACACATGCCTTATTTAGATACATGTAAAATTATTTGTGCTTCTTTGGTTTGGGGGGCACACCTGGAAGTACTCAGGTGTTGCTCCTGGTTCTTTGCTCAGAGATCATTCCTGGCATTGCTCCTGGAACCCTATGTGGTGCTGGGTCTGACCGCATTCAGGGAAAGTTATATCTCTCTGGCCCCACATATAAAAATAATCTACATACAATTCCATGGTGGATCTGATATTCTCTTATATTGTCAACTAAGAAATCCCAATCTTCTAGGACCTGAGCAATAGTCCAGCGGGTGCGGTATTTGCCTTGCATGCAGCCAACCCGGGTTTGATCCCGGGCATCCCATATGGTCCCAGAGCACTGCCAGGAGTAATTCCTGAATGCAGAGCTGGGAGTTAACCCCTGAGCATCGCTGGGTATGACCCAAAAATAAAAAAATAAAAAATCCCAATCTTCTTTTTACCTATATTGGTCTGGGAGATGACACCCAGGTCTACCTGCAATGGTTTTCATGAAAATAATATGAAATTTTTTTTCTTATTTGTCAAATGTATCCAAATATTGAGTATGACTTTGCAAATTCTAAGTTGTCCCCAAGAGGACAATAGCTATTCTTTTAGGGAGGGCCCACACTCAGTGATGCTCAGTAATGGTTCTGCTCTCAAGAATTATTCCTGGCAGTGCTCAGAAGACCAGGGATCGATGCCAGGGATCAAACCCAGGTTGGCCGTGTGCAAGCCAAGCCCCTACCCACTATGCTATTGTTCAGAATGGCCACTCTTGCACCATTTCTAGGCTAAGATACTAGAAAAAGGCTCTATTGAACATTTACACTTTGTTGTGAGTTAATAACACTCTGTAGATTCTGTGTAGGTACATGCCGATTAAACTATATCTCTAACCAGAAGTGAAAATCTTCTGACTAGGGTTACATATACTTAAAAGCCAAGAAATGCCCTCTGAAAAGTCCTAAGCTGGAGAGACAGCTCAACAGGCTGAGGGTCATGCTTTGCTTTCAGGATTCTGAGTTCATTGCCTGGCCCTAGACTGTCCTCCTAACATACCCCACTTACATAGAGTGCTCTGTTACATCAGGTGTGATACAAATCTCCCTCCTTCCCCAATTAAAGTTCAGACCCTAGGCACCAGAGAGAGAGAGAGAGGAGTCAGTGGTAGAAGCCCTGGATTTAATCCTTTGAACTTAAAAGAAAAAAAGAAAAAAGACCCAAAGTTGATTCAAAAATCAACTTAACCAGGGAAATAGCCAGGAAATGCCTTCTTATTGCAGTTTCTCCAAGTAGCCGATACACATCAAGATTTACGACTAATCTGTAGAACCCTGTAATGGATATTTTCCTTTCTTAATCCAAAGACTTTTAAAAAATATTCTTAACACTTTTCTAATCGCTCTCCACATTGTCTCATCTTCCCTTTGAAATATTCAAATTACCAACCAGGGAAATAACTCAAAGCATGAAAGTGAATGCATTGGAGCCTGAGTTCAATCCCAGGCACCATGTGGTTTCTCAAGCACCATGGGGTGTGGCCATCTGGTGGCCTCTGAATACTTCCAAGCATGGTAGCCCCCGCAAAACCAGGTCCAAACAGTCAGGGTATAAAGGTGATTCTGTTGTATTTGTGTGTGGTTCCTGAGCACTGAACACAAGGAAATGAGAGATTTGAGAAGATTCAGGAAGAAACTCATAAAGGTAAAATGAAATTTAAAATTT